>DWPT01007147.1:0-10987 GCA_018251895.1 Agathymus mariae mariae | reverse complement strand
GGTGCCTAATACTTTTGGCCAAGGCTGTATATCTACTTATCGTTTTCAAGACTAATCATTTTTGTATTACGCTGATTTTAAATTAAGCGAAACTTGTGGATCAAAATAGCGACGTATAATGAATAATGTATATTTTTAATGGTGACACGTACTTTTCCAATTTTATATTAGACTTGTCAATGTAATTCCATTAAAACTTTATGAATAATTTTGTTATCAATAAATTTCTGTGAACAAATTTACATGTGTTTTTCAAATTAGCTTTACGCTGAATAAAAACAAAACTAGTCTGTGATTTAGGTTAGAATTGTAATCAAATCAAAATCCGTATAATTGTCACCACCATATAGCGCTACCAAGGCAAATCATCACTGAAAATATTATTGTTGATAAACTTCACATAAAAATTTCATTTTATTTTGCAGGTATTAAGATTTTAGGAAATCACCGTATTCCACGTAACCTAATTAAATTATTTAAATAAAACCAACTAAACTTTTATTTTATTGAAAGCCGATTGTGATGTAGTTATTCGTAAATATCAACTAACCTTTTTTCAACCGACGCCGTGGCGAGTGCGCTGGCGTGCTATGTTCGGAGCTCTGGTCTGCCGCGTACTCGGTGCCACTGCTGTCAGCTCCTGGTGCCAACGAGAAGATGGTTCCGGCTGGGTAGCGTTCCCGACTTCTGCTCCGTTGCCACCGGCTCTGAAATAAGACGAGTGTTCAATTTTCAAATAATTTCGTGTATTTAAAACACATATAAACGTTATTATCTTTACTAGGCTGTTATTTACAAACTGAATGTACCCCTGCATATTCAAAATGACTGCTTTCAAAGCGATCAATTATCGATCAACTTAGTAAAACTTTAGGAGTCGCTATTATACTTTCATTTCACGATTCATCGATGATTGGTCATCCATCGAATTTACAATCCTTAACGTTTCACTTTTAAATTTTCGTATCCTCTCAGATTGAGAGAGTGATAATACTATGACATACCTTTGCCATTGCTAAACGCTTAAGTTTGTTAAGTTAATGAGACTTATTTTAATTATAAATTCTCAGATATTGGTTTACCTACGGTTTTTAGGTTACTACATTTTCATTTTAGACCATGTAGTATATACAACTAGATCCCAATGCAATGTAAATACAGTCAAAGCTCTCCCACTTCATGCTCCCATTAAAAAAGGAGTAAAGCTTTTACAGTCTGAGAAAGTTTATCTGAAAAGCTCTTTACCTTTCCGAGTACTATCAGTTTCTTTTACATGTCGTTCTTGCAAAAACTATTTGTAAAAATATATAGGACAACTACATATACATATACTACTATATACAGATATCACAAAGTCGGTCTGTTTTATCTGCCCCCGTGGCTCAGTTATTTAAAGAGTCGACGGAGATTTTGATAATTACAAATTTATCTCAAAATGTATATGATACGTTTATATTATTAGCGATATTAACAGTGATACTTTAAAAGATTACCGGTGCCAGTTGAAAAACGGTTAGTTCATACTTACCAACAACTACATCACAGACACTCGTATAAACTAACATTAGATATAGACTAAGGGTAGGTAATTCAATTAATATCAGTAGTTGAGCTGGACTTAAATACACGTCACATGTCTGTGATATTTTTTATTCAAAGTACAATAGTTCAGTAGTTTTGGATTAAAGAATAGAGTGAGAAAGTTTACTAATTTTGGAGAGAAGAAAAAGTAGCAGATATACAATATGTGATATATTTGATCTTCTTCCATACAAAGTATAGGAGAAAAATTACTATGACACACGAATGGATAAGAACTAATGGATTTAACTCATTACAAGACAAACATAAAACACCTACACAGAGATTTCACAAAAGTACACATCGGAGCGTAGCGAGTGAGTTTCTGAATTAAAGTGTCAAAGTTTAGGGGTGGAAATAACTTATTTAGTTAATTACATAGAGTAAAAAGTACCTCACACACAGAAGGTACATACAGGCGGGTTTGAACATCTGTCTTTTTCGTCTAATAAGGATGTTATTGAGGTGGAGGATATATTAGTGTACTGCAACACACACGACACATGATTTTTATATCAATACTTGACAAACGAATAAGAAGTTTACCCAAGGTTAAGCGGTCATCGCTCCCCATGGACACGCGTAACACCCCAAGCATCACCGATGCGTTGTCATCCACGAAAATACTGATTATTAGCTACTACTAGCTCTCCGACAGCGCAAATAAACCACGTAAAAATATTTTACGATTGATTCTACAAGAAACGTGATTTGTTGTCGGGCAAACTGGATCATATCCAGCGACCAGACCCGAAGAAACTAACATATATTTTCAGATGTTGGCAGCCGCGGAAAGGAAAAGTAAATCACAAAATAGTCACCAGAATTTATTTTGTAGTCTACATCAACTGCAACGTCAAAGGTTAACGTTCATTCATCATTCCATTCCTTAACTATACCACTGTTAGATTGGGGTCTAGACAATGTTTTAACCGTAGTTCAATATGCCGGCCAAGTCCCAACTTACGAACTTCGTTTATAAAATGGGTTCTTCGAAAAAGGCCTAAAAAGAGCTCACCTTCAGAGCCGATCGATACATTGCGACTTTTCCAGTGTTTCGCATGTCTATTGGAGTCTGTGACTACTTAAAATCTAACCGTTCCTCAGACTTTTCATCAGTCCTTAAGACTATAGCTTCCTTTCATAGAAACGGTAAATTTCTTTTATATAAATAGATTTGAACTATCAAAATTTCAAGCAAGATTAGAAACCCTACTCGTCATTCATTCCCTAAAATAAGATTTCAAAATACCTTGAGATTGGTGAAGAAATGTTGCGTTCGATGCACTACTGACAGTGGTGTGTGATGATGGGCAGAGCGCGCGCGGGGCGGTGACGATTGCTTCGGAGAGGCGCATGATAGCTCTGATGCTGATTTTGATAAACGGCCACTTAGTGCTTCAGAACGTTCTGGAACAAGAAACAGCGATTATTTACCAGTCTGTACTAAGAAATTTAGGGTAAGAGATGCTTCGTCTCTTCCTAATTCCATGCCACCAACAATTGCGAGCTCGCTGCGCTGCGCTCTGTACCATTCAGTTGAATCGTGATCATGCTCACGCATGTTAATAAGATTGTTTATCTCCAGGCCATCTACCATCTACCACTCTACTCTAAAAAAATAAACCATTACATGTTTTTAAACCAGCCAGCTAATGTATACGTTTCCTGTTTCTTTCTTATCTAGCGTGGATGAAGTATTTGCTGTTTCAGATACATTTTTATCGTTGCTAGCTTACATTTGTCCCCTTGTCTTCCTATAGAAATAAACTTTTGAGTTATAGGGATACTTTTAAAATTTTTCGAAATATCACTATTTGTATAAGATCTCACGTATAAACAATTACTTTCAGATAGATCTGGCAACAGGCTGCAAATCTGTAATGTTGCATAAACGTTTTAGGGCTTATGGCAAAAGTGTTTATGTTGTACAGCTTTTCAAAAATGATAACGCACATGATAATTTAGCGCGTAAATTTGAGTTTAGTCATAATCATTTGTTATGACAATTATTTTGATACCTACGCGGCGGTTTGAGTTCAAATGAGGTACATATAACGATGTCAAAAGAACCGCGTTTTCATTACAGATTGCTTGACTTATATTTCATGAAACTTCTAATGATAATTTAATTGTAACTTGAGAGCCAACGACTAAGAACATATATAAAACGTTGTACAAAATCTCACTAATGAAAATTGGGGTCTAAAAATCATATCAACATGTGATAAGTGACAAATTTTGTCCATGATATCATAAACGACCACTATCCGAGACTCGACACAGTTTTGACACATTTCATCAATACCGTCATTGCAACCTATAATTGTCCTAAAGCTGGACTCGGATCTGCCCTCACAAAGAGATAGGTTAAGGCAAAAGTCCGCCACGCAGTGACAAAATTCACACACCTTTGAAAAACTTCCGTAGAACTATCAGGTATACAAGTTTCGTCTCAGTTATACCTATCCCTTGCCGTAGTAAATGATGACTAATCGTTAGATGGCTATGCACATCGTTTTGAACAATTAGGGAAGAGTGCAGGATTCAAACTGAAGTTACCCGTCCAAAGGACGGAGATTCAAATGATTTGGTTATCGCTGCGTATATAAAACATTTATCCGTCCGTAAATTTTATTAATATGGACTTGCCTACAGTATTAATACCGAAAAATTCTTCGTTATCATCAAAATATCTACAAATAACAAGTGAGAAACTTCACTCCCGTATGTCTGTGATGTTGGTTAACTAACAGAAAGCAGATCACGAAAGACCAAACCGTCATAAACTAATATGTTCAGTTAAGTTACACTTGGGGCTAATATCCATTAAATTATATTCTACATTGTTTATTAGGCCAAACTATTTATATATACTACAATTATATATTCATAAGAAAGTCTGAACATTACGAAGCTTAATTCCTATCATTGTGATAATTAGGTACGTCGCGCTTAAGTCTATAAAATTCATTTTGATAAATTTGAAAATAATAGGGTCCATATATCCGTTAATAAGCATATCTTAAGTACCCATATAATACAAAAATATACAGTGCGTATTTATTAAACATCTATGTAAATAACTCCAGCACTATTAATCTTTTAATCGATTCCTTAAATCCTTATAAGACTGCGGTCTATCAGTTATTTCAGACATATTTTGGAAAATTAACAACGCAATAAATTTGCTAATGATTTAAGGGTTGTTAATTTATTAATCCACTTACTCTACGATATCTAGAAACGTACGATATTCAAACTATATATAGATTTGCTAAGTTCAACAGAGAGAATCTTATGAATTGCAATGAAATAAATTGAATTTATTAATAGCGTGGATGTTCTCTTTCTGTGCCTTGAATTTATATCAGGGAAACTACATCGGGAATTTTATTTGAATATATTAAAAGTTGAGTGTTTAAAGCTATACTGCTAATAAACTTTGGTGTAAAAAAAATAAAAAATTGGGTCTTTTGATCCAACCAAACGATATGAACTTTGATGGCTAACTAACAAATTAATTGTCATTAGATCCCGCTTTTAAGAGGGTATAAATATATACCATCATATTTTATTTTGAAAACTCTTTCATCTCTGTATGTTTTCCTTTGCTTTTCTAAGCCTACGAGTAGGTACTTCTATAAATAACTCGCGCCCTCCAGTGGGCCTGCTGTGAACTGCAGTATCTACCTATTTCTCTCCTCTCCGAATGATCATATGCTACATTACATATTTAAAAGTAGATTAATAAAATGTTTTCTCGTCTCATACCAATACAAATAATTTAATCTATTATATATTAATCTATTTATAAAGACATCTACAAAAACGGTAGTACTAATAGGTCCAAGACAGTTTTCAGTTTATGAGTCTCAGGAGATCGATGAACTAAAGCTCTTTTGCATAAAAAAAGAGGAATTTTAAAATAAACTGGTTCGAACAGACCACTTTTACATGTGCTTTTTTAGCTGCTCACTTGAAAGTTACGACGTATGCTCTGGTTTTATAGAACTATTATTATTTTTGAGTATACCAACTAGGTACTACATCTCTGTTAATGATCGTTGGGGTCTGTACGACCTGTATTAATCTCGACGGTACTCATGCATGGAGATCTTTATCTGTTTGAGCAGGTGTGTCTTCTAAATTAATTAATAATGAATCAATTTCTGTCACGGTATAATAATAAAGTGTAACATAATATTATTGAGTATAATAGGTATTAAAAATAGCATGATATGTTTCTGTTTTAGTGTCGGGGAGTCTGTTATCAAGAGGATTTGCAGCTTCCTTTTTGACTGATTAGGCATGGTATTAGTAATACTCCGATAATAGATGTCATTTGAATGACGATGTCAATTACCGTCAAATGGCCCATCTGCTGTAGGGCCTTGTGGCTAACTGCCGGAAACGATTCAATTTATTAAATTGGTTTTTGACTTAATTTTGCTTTTGATTAGTTCTTAAATTGTTTTTTGGCGTAATTATGTTATATTCGAATGTTAAGTCTGTGAAGTGAATTATTGTCAGTAAAACAATTTATTTGCTTTATTGAAGGAACACAGAAAAGTTTCTTGCGCTGTTTCGTCTCCTCCACTACAAAGCACTAAGCGAACGAACTCGAAACGGTAATAAACACTTAATAATGACGCTGATGATATTAATAATTAATCATATAAAACTACCGAATTTGAGTCTTAATTTCAGAATGATAATTTGTTTTGTCTACAAAATTTCATTTTAGGTCGAAACGAGTTCCCATTTCAGCCACTGATTGATGGGCTGCTTCATCATTGCAAATCTGATTTGATTTCAAACTCTATCACAGCGCGAGTAAATAATAATAAAATTTAATTCGTGTTCAACGATGCATACATTAGCATTTGACTCAATTTTTTCCAATCTACATATGCATGCACACTATGATAAAATTAAAGCTATCAAAAATGAGAACCGACTCGTTTTTTGCACAACCTGCGAATCCCAGCATGTTGCCCTCTTTTCATTTCCCTGCCTATCCTAAGCGACATGCCAAACATATGTTACGCACAGCAGTAATTTAATACACTCAACTTTGGAGGCAGAATGTGTGTTCATCCATAAATTAACTGCAAAAAGATGCTTTGTGCTTTCACAATACGTCAACGCATGGCTCTGTCAACAGACAAACATGAATTATTCAGTAAGTTTGAACGGAGTTGCACGTCGAATTTTGTTTGAAATGAAAAACGTGTGCATTCAATCCATTTCATTGATTAACAAAGATAGCTAAGAAATTGGCATCGTAGCGCTGATCTACTAGCACTGGAAAACTATACCTTTATTAATAGTTTGTAAACAGTGTAAGAGAAATTACATATAAGTCGGAAGAAAAGGTGACAGTGCCTTGATTTTGCCTAATTTGCACAGGTATCCCATTAAAGAAACCAATATTATATACAATACAATGTATAACAATAATAGTAAATGATGGATGGTTAAAGATAAATAACAGGAGATGGTTCTGTGTATAATTTCACACTCGATGCTATTCCTGTTGCTGTTAGACTCCTCTAACAACTCCTTGTTGGGGGTCTGGATTGCGACCCACACCGACCTCTCTAGACGTCTCTGTTGGCTGAGGAATGAGATTACAGTCACAAGGGCTGTGGTAGATAGTACGCACGAAACCCAAACGGGAACGCATCCCAGCGTCCTTGGTTCGATCTCACCACAGATTTGATAACGTTCTAGAGCGTAACTTTGTCGTTCGGATTATATGAATTTAGTAAAATTTCTATTTTATTTATTACTATGAGGCTCTTCAGAGCTGAACAGCAAAATTCGAGTTAACTTTTAACTTATTAGTTTAATATTGTGCACACGAGCAGATTGCATTTAGTCGTCGGAGAGAGAGGACGAATAGCATCATTATCTTTAGCGTATTGATCTCTTCTCTATTTAACGTAACGGTTATAATTAATTTTCCGATATCATAATATGAAATCTACTTTGACTAATCAGAAACTTTGACTAATCAACAACTTAATGTAATTAATAAATCGTAATTTAAAAATAAACAATGTACGATGGTAAAAAAATGTCACATGAGTGGCGACCGAGTGTTGTGCTTATGATAAAAAAAAAACTCAGTCTTTACCACCTCCATCGTATTGCACCTAATTTATCGGGTATCTTATGTCCAATTTATGAAACATTTAAATAAACCTATTTTATAAGCAATAATAATTAAAGGAATTAAAAAAATAAAATCAGCATTGATTTTTTTCCGTGATTGAAGAAAGAATGAATAGGATTTCAAAGTTTTATTTTGCAACATCATTATACTCGTAAATATTATATCAGAGATGGGACTCGACTGTATTTCTTAAACACTGTGGTGAGAACTACGTGAGGCTCCAAATGTAAATACATAATATTTTTTAATCATTCAGGGTTACTCATCTCGAACACGAAGCACGAGTATAATTGAAGTTAAAATGATACAATGTTAATAAATTTATCAATTGCTATGAACGTCGTTTCATAATAAAACATACACTATACCCTATAGTTTCTGTTCAATTCTAAATTGGATGAACCTAATCGATAAATCGAGACAAAACACAATTGCAATTAGGTACTTTACGATAGGCCATTCAGTGTCGGCAGTAAACCGTTTTGAACCATCCATGACAGCATGGTACTAAAAACGCGCGGATGTTAAATAAAAGTTTATGCGTATACGTTATTTATGTAAACCATTAATTTACTGGCAACGGTTGTCAGTAACGCCACGTGCATGGTGCATGTGCATAGACGTCGGTGACCAGTTACATCACGAGGGCAGACCGGTCGTTTACCAGCTTGATATCCGGCTCGTAAACCCGGTGGTGGTATACCGTTCGCTTGCATGCATTAACAGTGTTGAGAAACAAGCATCGCATCTGATGTCTTATCTAAGCAAGCTGCTGGAACTGCTAGTCGATCTTGTAGCAGTCGAGACAAGTCAGAATAGAATAAGTTAGAATGTAAAGTATTACTTATTTACTTACTAAAGATGTACTTAGTACTTCTTAAATTTTATTGAAAATATCTTTCGCCCGCTACCTGTTACTATGTAAAAGAAACAGTTTAGAATACTAATGAGGTATGATTGCTGTTAATGCGAATGAAGTTCCTTTCGTCATGTTTTCCACAGCAAAAAATGTAATAAAACACGAGTAAATTTAATGTATTTACATTTCAATACTTAGTTTAATGTGTTTTAGGGTGTCAGTTCAGTGTGCTTGTATTTGGACAGTAAGTGTATTTTTTTTATTATCTAGGGAATAAATTTAACCTATTTAACAGTATGTGAGAAAATAGATTTTCTTGAGGCTGACCAGAAATCTCCCATCAACGATAAAACCAACACTCTTCCTAACGACGCAATTTGTTAAAATTATCTTGTTTAATTATGTAATCCAATAATGGTTTCACAAATATCTAGACGACATAACGTGTATCATGACCAAAAACGAATTTAATAAAGTGTTACATAAAATCAGTACAATATCAGTTTGTTGGTAACCTAAATCCTAATATATATTAAATCACATCAGTTACAAATAGCGTACCAGTTATATACCATTCCATAAATAAGTCGCGAGAGGGAGCTAGTGACCTTTAGCATAGGTACCTACTTGGACCCACATCAGGCACCTAGCTCTCAGAAAACGCAATTCATTATTCGTTTCAGAAGACGCTTATTACTCACTAGCAACGCACTCGCTTCGCTTCGGAAAAATACTTATTACGCTAAGAAATAGTACGTACAATATTAAATTAATTTATAACTTTTTTATTTACGGACGGATTGAGATGAAACAATCTTTAAATATTAAGTGATGCTTACTGCGATACGTAAGTGAAAACCAGAACGAAATCGGTCAAGCCGTTTCTGAGCTTAGAGGGAAAGAACGCACCGACAAACAGAGAAAATTTCTAACAACTATTGTTTTGGGTTCTACTGCGTCAATAAAGGCCCGTAATAATTTTTTTTTCATATATCGTTCATGTACAGAAAGCGATCAGTTAGAATAATTATTCGTATAGACTGTGAATTTAAATAAATATTTTTATTATTGTATGTAGTTAATTGCTTGAAGAAGATAATTACATGAAGGCATTAAGTTTCCCTCCGTCAGTCATGGCAGGCGTGATGAAAGATTTTATCCAATTCACATTCTTCACTCATCACTTCGCCGAACCGACAACAGATCAAGTAATCCACCGAGAAGGCTACACAAGGTCGACCCCAAGCAAAACCACTACCTAAACTGGGCTCCCTTACTTGTAAAAAATAAGAAGTAAATAAACCTATACAGCTACGTATCAACTGATCAACGTTACGCAAAGCGAGGAGACTAATTGAATATTGCTGTCCCTCTTGTCTGTACCTTTACCTTAATAATAACTAAATGGCACTGTGGGCTTAGCGCCGTCATCTAAATTAATATTATAGAGAGAGAGTGCAAATATTGTGAGTTTGTGTATATGCGGGGGTTCATAAATTCCTTAACCATTTGAAAGATGCATTATTCCGCATGGCCACAGGTTATATATTTTTATTACGTATGAATTAGCATAATTGTTTAACCCGAACGAAATCGAGGCAGGCCACTAGTATACTATTAAACTAAAGGCCAACATGCATAGCTACATAGTACCCGAAAGTAAAAAGAGGTTGGAAGATATTTGTATTATTCACGAGACACTTGAAATATATGAAAAATCTTTCAATAAGTTTGAGAAACAAACATAAAAATTAGAGCAGCATAGATCCTTCCTTTCGTTCTTTTCCTGTCATTCGTTTATTCCTTCTTTTTGTTCATGCTAAATAGTTACACCGAAAAACCACGCTGAGACCGCAGAATTCCCATTATGATAATCGTTTCTCTACAAAAAAAGCATCATATCTTATTAGGGATAAAACATTTGCACTCGATACAGTATCGGTCATAAAGTATCGATACTTACTCATATCGATTGTTTTTTTGGTCAAATTTAAAAAGAAATAAATAAAAATAGTAACATGCATTGATAATGTAATGATACGAAAAAATAATTTTTAAAAATAATATAAAAAAAAACCGTTTTTGTAGTGCTCCCTAAAAATATAAGTTTTAAGTTTGCCGGTTAGACGATTTCTGGATACAGAGACTGTTGCACCCGCTTTGGAAAATAGCCTTTCGCAGGATAAAGAGGTACCGACAATGTTTAGATACATTCGCGCTTGTTTCTATAATGCTGGGAATACGAGTTTTAAAGTTTTGTTTCGGGCATAGACAAACAAGCTTACTACCTACACAAAACTAGTACTAGGATGCATTTAAAAAAAATTACATAATGATACGATACCTACATGATATTCAGTATTAAT
>DWPT01007146.1:0-10988 GCA_018251895.1 Agathymus mariae mariae | reverse complement strand
GCCGACCAACGAGCAGACAAGCCATCTGATGGTAAGTAGTCATCGTTGTCCATGAACATTAGTAACATCACTAATGCGTTATCGGCCAAGAAGGAAGTACTGGGTCTAAAGTTTGGCGGCTGACTTAACAGGATGGTAGCTAGCCAGGCAGGAAGGAAGGAAAGATAATAAAGTGGTCTTTCGTAGCGGCTATTGACAGAAAAAATAACTTGAGTTATGATATTAGTAAGTATCATTTACAGGTGTCTTTTACCTATCAGCCAGAGGGGACGATGGGTCATCCAATGCTTTGTTATGTCTTTCAATTTCTTCACTCGATGGAAACTCTCCAGGTCTGAGCTTAACCACTAATGTCAATACGGCACTGGACCTGCCGGCTACGCAGGTGTATACACCGTGGTCTCGGAGCGCCAGTGATGTTATGCGGAGAGCACCCTGATGACAGTAAATATAGATTACATAATATATACAATTAATTTAAAATTCAATTTATTATAGTATCAGGCGTTACGTTGCGGAAATTCACTGTTAATATTTTTGTTATCATAACAAAAATAGTGACATTACACTGCTGAATGAAAAAACGAATGTAACTAATTCGCCTTTACTGAGGATTTTTTAATAATAAACAAATATAAAAGGCCCGCGTTACGTTGCAGGCGGTCGTAGTATTCACCATCCTCCTTCCGTAAGATGGAAGAAATAAATAGCAGGTGCTTACTTTGCGGCTAACACTCGTAGCGTCGACTCACCCTGAGGATGCTCCGTTTCGGAGCGAAACACGTGTCGGTGACGGTATGTATGTTGGTATATACTTTTATTTATCATAATTGCATGCTTTCCTTTGTGGGAGGGAGGGAGATTCTATGCATGTATAGAAGTATATACTATCTTTTATTGTGAGTGCGGATTGTTGCAAAGTAAATGAATACTATTTTAAATGAATTTATTGCAGTATAAAGTAGAATGTAAACTCCACGAAAAGAAACAAAGTGGGTAAGTTTGAATGTAATACATTTAATGGCGGGATTGCAAGGATAAGTGGAATGAAAGGAATCGTGTTAAAGAAGATGTACTTTTGTTTGAAGATGTAAATCGTTATAATACTATATTGCGCTATAATGAAGAATAAAATCGTTCTAGTAATGAAGATGCAGTTTTAATCAAAAATCTCTAGATATATTACAAAATTTTAGTTTAATAAATATTTACACAAATGTTTAAAACCTTTCACATTTCTTACCAACCTGGGTTGACTGGTAGAGTATGCCAACAGGCATTAAGTTTAGCCTTAAGTAAAAAATAGACACAGGTCCACGCCATGAAGATTAAATAAATAAATTTTACAACACTTTACAAGTTGCCAGTACCTTAATCAATATTTATATATATATAAAAATGTATTGCCGCATGTATGGCAGATCATTGATTGATGGTTGTCGTTGATGTTTTTTTAGTGTGTTTGTAATTAAGTGGACAAGGTTTTTATGAAATATCTTTTTTTAGAATACACACTAGAATAGTCTGAAATTTGGATGGATTTGATATGTGTAAATCCTAATTAAAAGTGTGACGTTCACTTTCACAGTTCACTTCAATGAAATATTCGATTAGATTAATGCCTTTTCGACGAAGTGACTGAATGACAAACAGATAATGCACAGCAGAAACCATTGGAGATAAAGCCGTGTTATAAATATAAAACAAATAAACTTGATAATAGGGATGTTATAGATATAAAATTTCGGATGTGGATATAGATATATGTATAATAATTTACCGGTTTCGGTTACGGTTATGGATATGAAATTATTTCAGATTATCCAACTGTTTCGGATAATTTCGGTGACGCATATAAGATGGTTTACGACTTGGAAAAAATATATGATGTATTTATAAGGTAACAGTTTGATTTTATTTCTTGTTATTATTATTTATGTACTTAGTGTTATAAACGCCAAAAACAATAGTCTGAAAATTAAATAATAAAAACCCGTCTAAAATGAGAACGACGCGGCTAGTGTATCGGTTCGCGCTCGGCAAATCTATTATAGCGTATTTTGTTTAGACTCGGCCGCTATCCAAAATTATCCGAAACTTTTTTATCGATTTCACTTACGGTTTCGGATATATTTTTATTTCAGATATCCTATAGTTTGGGTTACGATTATAGGGCTTGATATGTTTTGGCTATTTTGTTATCGGATTCGAATACGGTATCGGTTATATTTTATTGTGGATATCCGATAGTTTCAGTTACGGTTATAGAATTCCTTAACATCCCTTCTTGACATGTTTTTGCTGTTTTGTCAGTGCGAAGCCGGGGCGGGTCGCTAGTTAAGTATAAAATAAATTAATTGTAATTATAATCTTTGCATTTATTTGTAAACTCTATCAAATAGCATTCAGTAATTCTTAAATACGTTTGAAGGAACTGCAAACAAATGTCTTCTGAGAAGAATAAAAATTTAATTAAGATTTGTAGTTTCAACGTCAATGAAAATGAGTCTTGCATGAAGATCTGAGTTTTTCAAAGTTACCTGTGTATTAAAAGTCAAACATTCCTCTTCAGTGAAAGACAACTTTATGAAGAAACAGTTAGAGTTCTTAATGATTTTTTTCAAAGGTGTGTGAAAATAAATACATTTAAAATGAAAGAGGAATAATCTGACATGTGGAACGCTATTTGGAAATTTGAACAATATATTAAAAACATATTTTTTTATAGAAACTGAGGTTAATATTCTTAAAAATAAAATTGAGAATCACCTCGTTAGTGTAGTTCACTAGGAAAGTCTAGTAATTTAGTGCTTAACTTTAATTAGAAAATGGTTTAATTAAATGTTTTTGTGTCAAAGAGTTTTGCTAGGTTTCTTTTGAGAAGTTAAGGATACCAGTAAATTGTTTAACATGCTTGAGTGTAATTAAACCGTGAATTTAATTATGTAGTAATAAAGGAATTAATATTCGCCACAGAACTTGTTTTAACTTACAAGATGTCACTTCATTATTCATTTTATAAGAAGAATGCTTTATACGCTAATGCAGAATAAATAAGAGTTTAAAGTGCATAGAATGAAGAATTCTAAGAAATTAAAGTAATAAGATTTTACAACATAGGTTAACATGTACAATTTCTATTAAGAACCACACAATCTTGTGTTATGACCTAATTGGTCAATCACAAAAGAGATGTCCCATACTTGGTCTTCCGATAGTAATACATAAATTTATGAAGCTCCTAATTGAATATAACGGATAATGATTACGCATTAAACAATTTTTTATTGTACCATGTTTTGATAACGGAATAAAAAGCATAATTTCTTTTTTTATTTTATTATTATTCTTCTTTTTTTACATTTTCATGCATTGTCATCTACTTCTGAGTTATGATCCATATGTCAAGTATCTAGCTCATCGGAAAGTTAGTTTAAAATCAATTAAAAATTTCCACCCGGACAGACATATAAGTGAGTTAATAAAAAAGGTCATGGTAAAATAAATTAGTAATATTGCTACCGATCATTACCAAACTTTTATGATGAAATCAATGGTGAAACTAAATTTCTTGATAATACTTTAAATTGTAAACGTTATGTTTCCAATTCAATCTACGAGTATAATATGGAAAACTTCATGCTCAATTTGAACTGGTTTAATTACAGATGGCAGGTTTTAAAATACACGTACACTGACCTGGATTGCAAATTGATTTCAATTAGCAGCAAAAATAAATTTATTGGTTCAACAATTCCAGTATTCGTTTGAAGTCATAAATTGAGGTTAAATCAATTTAACATATTATTAAATAATACATTGAAATAACAAACTTATTTAATGGTTTTACGTTACGATATTATAAGTAAGGGTAGCCTGGCAGGCATTGTTCTATAATATATTTATATCTAGTCATTTACTTTATAAATATGTATAGAAATTGTTAATAATTTATCTTAAACCTACTTGATGTTAGCTTACACAGAATCCTACAATCACTTGTGTTTCTTTAGACACCTAAAGATTTTTCATCTATTTGCTATCATTGCTAGTAAATAGCATTTAAGAACTACTCATACTCTAACACCGTTAAAATCTCCAAATCATGCTGCAGCAAGACGGTAATATTTTGGGTACTGATATTTGCCCTGTTAAGCTGCTAATGGGTTGTAGTTATGGCTACAATATGAACATGCAATTACCTTCTTAGAAATCTTATACTTCTTGGACTTTGTAATGATTTGGTTGTCTTTCGCCCATTGTATCCTCGTCCTATTATATCCTTTGACCGGACACTTTATTTTCACTTGTGTTCCGGAAAATATCGTTGCCGACCCTCCCACTTTTACCGTCACCTATAAATATATAATTATTAGAATCTGGTTTTTTTCTAAACGTACAGTTAGACAAAGACTTGCGAAAATATTATCCAATAATATGAAAACTGGCAAATTAGTACAGTCTGTTTCCTTTGTACATAAAGGATGGGCAAAAAAATACTACATCGTGAATTTATATGTATTAATTAATTATAACCAACCTTTTTCTTTTTCGGATCATGTTGAATGTAAGAAGAATTGGCAAGAGATATTTCTGGAGATGAAGTATCGAGTAGACAAGGCCGGCTATTGCAGGATTTCGTAGACGCGGGTCTCGGTGAGTTGCATAACGCGGCCGGTCTTTCAACCACGTGTGATTGTGCCATTATTTGTTTACAGTCCACCTGTTTGGGAAGTTTGTATTATAACAGAGTACACTAACTCTTCCACAATCACACACTGTAGCAGTGTGGAACAACAAGCCTAAGGTTAATTTAACTGCGAGAAGAACATTATTCTGCAAAGGTCTACTGAGTGATTTGAACTAATAGAAGCGAAACACAGAAGTAGAATTATATTTATGTATCGCATAAGTGAAAGAATAAATGTATGTTATTAACAAATACTGTAATATACAATAATGTTATACATTTTATCAGTTCTTATCCACTACTAATCGTTTCTTAATAAACAAAATTAAGTTCACACTTTGCAAAAAAAAAAATTAAACTACAGTTTTCTGATAGCTTAACGTCTTCAAAGTTGAGTTTTACCCATTTTGTTCTTTACGGAAACGTTTTCTTTTTCTTAAATTCTATTTATTTAAAATACTTAATAATTATTCCTACCTCTCTCTGCTTCGTTCCCCCGCCACAGGTCTTGGAGCATTTTGACCATTCACCAGTATGCCACCTCACGGGACAGTCAAGCACATTGCAGTACTGACGGTCTGGTGGTGGCGGTTGTGGGCACATGTTGTTCGGAACTACCACTGTGTTTGTACCACCGCGGGTAACCTGGTTTTAAGATATAAAATTTATGTTAACTAATACCTATACTATTTACTCGGGACAGGTTCAAAGCAAGTGAGCTTGTCCTCACTGATGAGAAGCCTTGATAAAATTTGTGAATGCTCAACAGTAAAAATACACTGATGTTATCTATTTATTTACTTTGATATAACATTCTACTAGTATTCTGATGTTATATTAAGTTTATCTCGTACTATGGTAATTAAAAAGTTGTCTTCAATATAGGACTGTACTGGTATAACCATGTCATTTATTTCTATAGCTTAGTAACTATTCAATCATAGTATTTCCACATCAAAATATATAATAATATCATTTTTCTACAATCGATTAGTTTCAATATCTACATTTTTTATCATTTGAATCAACCAATATTCCATGATAGCCCAAACCTAATATTAAATATACATATTAATGTATAAAACTGTTATTTTACTTTATAAATCTTTTTACTGACAAACAAGAATCATTTTACAATCATATTTACCTCATGAATGCAAGTAACTTCGCGAGTTTGAATCCCAATACCGCACGACTTGGTGCATTGAGAAAATTCAGTGTAATTCCATCTGAAACAAACAATATTCATCCATATATAGTTAGTGTACAATTTAAAAGTTGTATCACCTGATTTTCTGCATTTAAAACGGCTTCGCAAGATATGTAGTTCGCTATTTCGCCTAAGTTGTATTAAGCGTGTTCCCGGATAAACACACACTTTCTTGTAAGTTTCCGTAACCACGATTCATAAACACAATGTAACAAGGTACAATATAAGTTTAGATTAGAATTTATATGATATGCCAATATATTAAACACATCTCTAGAGTCAAACCAACGCATACGTACGCATGAATACCGCACGAGAATGTGGATATAATGTAGTAGTCAATAAACCCAACTTAGACCATGTAAGTTTGAACTCAATTTAAGTTAGTTTGATATATTGATGACAGCCTCTTCGGAGATTCCGATTGTAGTTTCATGAATTCAATCTAAGTCGGGATCAAATTGTAATAGTTTCTTAATCAAGAAATCTATTTGTTTTTGAAACGAGCCTTTGTCGATGGAATTTAAATAATTGGGTAAAATAATTGTTCTAGACGCTAATTAAACCATTAAATTTAATTTTGTATTACAAAATTATCAATCAACTTAATCAGTTTCAAAACCGTTTCTCCATAGTTAGTATCTTTCAATCTCAGCGAAACCTTAATATTCGCCGAAATATATAGCGTTATGAGTGGTGATGGTGTGTAAGTATGTAAGTTGGAAATAGTTCACCTAAAATAGTAAATTAAGTAGAAATTTGAAATAGTTCTGCGTCAGGCCTAAAAGAGTTCCGAGAAAATACCAGAAATAATCTCGAATTGGGACTTGTATTAAAATATTATTATTATTATTATTTTATTATTATTATGCTGAGTAGACGTCCGAAAAAGTCTAGATTAAAGACTTTAATAGTCCAAAGTAGAAACCCGAAAAAGTCTTGAATAGGGATTTAAAATAGGCTTGAGTGGGGAAACTAAAGTCATGTAATTGGTCTACGTTCATGCATGGAAAACTTTGCTAATCAGCAAAGGACGTATTATTGTGTGGCTATAAGCCGTCGTTATGTGTGTGTTGTAAGGAAGGAAGATTTTTAAATAGATGTAACCATCTCACTACTTATTGGTATTATATATCATAGCCTCTTTTCCATGACACTGTTTGTTATTACTTATAACTATAATTTTAAAGTACCCTTATCATGGATTATATACATTTTATTATTCAACAGGTTCTCACGGTTGATTGCTTGAAATTTGGTCAAAGTTTAGTTTGGTGACGTTAAATTGTAAGCTTACCTTACGTCTAGTTTGGGACTTAAAAAAATTGCGGTTTTTTCATATGTTTACCTAGTCAACAAACAAGCAGACAACCTACTTGTTGGTAAGTGGTCGTCATCGCCCATGGACATCAGTGAACCCAAAGGCGTTACCGACGCGATACACTGCGACTTTATGACATTTTAGTCGTGTATTATTTGTGGTTTCGACACATTTCTTCGATTTTACATTAGAACGACCGGTTAAAGGACGAATATGGAGTATGAGAGTAGAAGGGGATAAAAAACTAACGAAGTAACGAGAGGACGGATGAGAACAAATTAGGGAGAATTAATTATATTAAAGTAATAATGATAAATAATAATAAGACAACCTTGCAGCTAAGCTGATAGCGACCTTGCCTGCCGACAGAGGCCATGGGTCTGATTCTCGGACGGAGCAGACCTTTACGTGACAGATAATTCTTTTGTTTTCGCGTCGTGGGTGTTTGTGATGTCTTATTACTGTGTTTTCCATCCCACCCGCACAAATGGAATCCTGCTGCACTAGCGTGAGAATGTGAAGGTTTTAAAAAGTACAGTTTATTATTGTTAACGTGATACCGGGTTCCATTTCTACATATTGTTCATGAAAGTTTCGCGGAAAGCAATAGATGCCATAAAAACCGACATACTAAGAAGAAGTGCTTTGAGCACATTAGGCAACTTATGCCATGCGCATAAAGCGGAATATAGCATACGTCGGTTATTTATTATCTGCGTCGCCTATTGTTATATTGTTTTTCGAAGATTGTTGAATTGAGGAAAGGTGTAAAGTTCCGGAAAACCAGAAAGCGATATAAATAGAAGGCCAGGCTGCCCGCTGGTCATTTGGATTTCCAATACAAAAGCGAAGAAACCCACGATGTAAAATAACTGCGATCGACGCGTGTGACTACGACTGCCTATATGAGTACATATAATAAAAAATTGAACCGATCGCTTTCTGTAGATGAAGGACATATGAGATAAATTATTATTAGGCGCCTTTATTGACGCAATAAACCTCAAAACAATAGTCATTACAATTTTGTTAATTAATGTTATAAATTCTTTACTACTAATTCATAGAACGAGAAAAACAGTCCATGCGTAAGGCGTAGTTTTTCTGAAGCGAAGCGAGGGCAGTTTGTTAGTAGCGTAATTATCTTTGCGGACCTATTATTGCGTTTCCGCGACCCGTGTATCCTGAAAAAAAAAAAACTACAACTCCCTAGATAGCTCGTGCACACTTGCGATATACAATGTTTTCTATCAAGCAATAAAGTCGAATAAACCGTGTGTATAGGCTTTACAACTTGAATCTCTATGCGATTCAATAACACGGACAGTATCGCATTGAACAGCGACCACAATGGCAGTGCCCGCTCGCCGTCAACCACGCAGTTACCATTGGGAGCCGTTCAGTATAAATACTGTTATAACCTGACATATTTTAAATTTAAAGTTTACGAATTTCGGGTTTCTTCGCACTGTATAGCGGATGTTTATTTTTCTTCAACTAATTCCTCTCGTTAGTCGTTAAAATATTCCAGTAACTTTTCTTTTCAAGGGGAATTAAAATAATGAAAAGTTTTAAAATTTATATACTGGTATTAACAAGCAAATATAAACACTGTAGGATCGCTATTATGATGGGTTAACTAAGAAACAAGGTAAGTTTTTTAATTTTGTTATGTGTATCAGATATTAGAATGTGATAAATAATTGTAAAAGTATATTGTATAAAGTAAAGTTAAAAATTTAAATAAAGTTTAAATAAAATATTTTTAGTTTATTATAATTAATAATATGAGTATTTCATTGTTTTATCTCGCTTGAGTAAAAAAACACAACTTACAGCTGAAATACAGTAGCATAAATAAAATTGTACAGGGATCAAATCTACGCCAAGCAAAGTTGGGTTGCTAAAAATATATATTATTATAGTAGTAATAATTAAGTTCAAATTAGTCTATATAAAACAGGTCTCAGGTAATATAATCATTTTTGAGTGCACAGTTACAGCGCACCACAGTGTGTGTGGAACCTTAATATAATAATTCCAGCTCAGTTTCAATGAATTTATGTAGCGAGAACGTGTTAACTTAAAAATTGAGCTCGTTTCAGTGCGTCCATGCCATCACGCATCAGGCTGTGCTAAACAAACAGCGTGCTGAACGCCTAACGAGAGAGAATTACAGCGTGGGCGATGTGGATACGTCATACATGAGAATGAATACCTTGTTCTGTCAGCATGGGATTGGGGGGAATATTCTAAGTCGCCCCAATACCATACTTGCCAGCTTTTCAGAATCTACCATGAAATATTTCAACGTGTTTACCAACACGTTTGTTACAATGATGACCACTTATTATGATGTCTCATTTACCCATTAGTAAAAACACATGTTGGCCGTTGCAATCTATGTTACATGTTGTATTAATAAGCGACAAGGGGCTTGGCGTATAAGACTAATCGATCTGTCTGAGAAATATCAACATTATCTCATTTAGGAAACAAAAAAATTTGCTTTGTAAATAAAAACATGTCTAAACATCGATTTAGAATTTTTTGCGACTAGGTATCAAGAAGAAAAAATGTAAGGGATACGGGATTTTCTCTACAAACAACAGACATTACGTTACTTTGTAACAAATAAAAAACGCTACGCTAATCTTTGGTTTGCTGTAGGTTTGACACAGCTTTACACATATACAATAACGCGGACACTTCATTCTCCGTGATGTCCGAAACGTTAATGTTATTGCAGTGGATGACAAATTTTAAATTGGTTTACTTCATTTACGCGACTGTAAAATGTTTAGAATTTTTAGCTTTATTTTTGCGTAAGTATTTTTATCGCAGTAATTTCAGTGATATTCTGCGACATGTTACTTGTCATTTGTGGATAATGTTAGAGATGTTAACGTTAACGCTAGGGATGGTTGTTAAGTAACGTCAAAATTTATAAATACCGTTAGAAATGAATGTTGAATAAGGTTAAATATTTTAAACATCTTGAATAAAGTTAATAAATATAAATAACATAGGAATGTATGTTAAATAACGTTGAACATCATAAATAACATTAGGAATGCATGTTTTCTTGAAGCTAGCCAAGTCTTTTTTGTTTCTGACATCCTATTTGTGTATATTTATGTTAACTGTAATATCCACGATTTATCCATGTATGTATAAATGTACGAACATTTATTTATTCGTGTATGTGCGACTGTATTTGTCTCTATTGTATCTTACCTCGGTGGACATGGGTGATCGTTGCAGGTCCTCACTCTGTTCTCTGGTTTCGTCAAAGGGTCACACATGTATGGCGACGCATTCTTTCCGTCTTCGTCTCTCACACATTGGATGATTAGTTCCTTGGGATTAAGAAAATAATATAATTATTCTAACCGGAGTTAGGAAAAGCATGTAATACTATACTACAATATGATTTGAAACTTCTATTATCGCGGACATTACATATTTGATGTTCTCGATGTTTGTGTTTCTATCGATATTTAAACCCTATTATCATGATCACATGGAGAAACATAAAAATCGTGAGTACCCGTTACAGTTAAAATAAATTTTGCAATAATTTAAACTAAAACCAATAATATTCTGGCAACATATGTAGTATGATGATTAAGCAACTTATCTGTTGTAATACGAATTGACTACTTTTAGTGTTTCCGGTATAAATTCTATAAATAGTTTTGTGCCAGGTTAGAAATATTTAAAAATAAATTTTCCCGATACGATAAATTTGCTACGGATCATGTTTC
>DWPT01007145.1:0-10988 GCA_018251895.1 Agathymus mariae mariae | reverse complement strand
AATATTTATATTATAAAATCTAAAGTTTGTACCAATTTCCTAACTATGTTGCATTGTTTTTGCCATGTGGTAGGTAGGTATGTCACATACGTTTTCCATGATGTCTGATTCTTGTAATATTGAGACCTTCAATTTCCCTAGTGCGTGGTGCATCTTGTTGAAATACGAACTAGACAATGACCTCGTAATCCTTCTATTGGAGGTCACTGGGCTCTCTAATACCCACATTGTTCCCAACAGTACTCCTGTGATGGAAAACTGTGTGTATTATTTTTACTCACCTGACAAATAACCAGCCTCCTTCTAAAATTGAATTGTGATTAGTTTTTCATCATCATCATCGGCCTTTTACAGTCTACTGCTAGACTTCCCGTTTTCGGCTCATCGTCTCCAGCCACTGCCCACTGCTTAGCGTATATCGTCATTGCAGTCATTGCGTAATCGGAAACGTTCACCGTCACTCATGGACATCCCAACAGAGGCATCAGCAACATATTATTTTAACGTATTTTAACTGGCGAAGAGCTAGTGCAACCAAAGCACATAAAATATGTTTTTTATGATTGACTCTAGTAAACGGTTGGTAGCCTGTAGCATACAAGCAAAGAGAACTTGGTACTTAGTATTTTTTGATTATGAAATATACAAAAAAATAAAACAAGTAAATTTGACAGTGAAAATTGCTGGACTATATTTATATAAGAGGTAAAGATTCACGAATGTTTAAAATAATAATCGCGAATGAATAAAAATGTTCGCGATGTTGGCCAAATGCGTACTTCAACCTTTGCAATAATTATAGTGAACTTTGACCGTATCAAGCCTTCTTAGAATTAATTCTTTATACGCTCATGATTTGAATATAATTTTAGCCCGGGCCTTCCGTGGGCAAGGACAACGATCAAACTGATGCAATTATTAATTTAAAGTGGTAATTTAGGTTTTCCAAGATTTTATTACATCTAAATATGCGTCGAATTTTATTTTTTAACAAATGATTGACGACCCCTTAGCAGAGTTGGTGACGCTGTCTTACGAGCGAGAAATTCCGCATTCGATCTCGGCCGGAGTAGACATTCATGTGTCAAATAAATGTTTCTTCTCGGGTGTCTCGTGTTTATATTTTTGCGCATATATATGCTACCCGTAACACAAAGAATCCTAGTGCGAAGGTGTGAGTGTGTGAATATTATTTATTCAATAGCAATTCTTCCCACCCATTAAAAGGTAAATTTCAATGTTATACTGATTAATTTATATTAAATATATTTTATAATTAAGTACACAAGTGATACGGCATAGACATACCCGTTAACATAAACGTGAAACAATTTATGAGAATTCCGTAGCGTGGTCAAATTTTTCACGATATTGCTTTACAAAAGCGACCTACTTAGCAATACCTACTATATACAATAAAAAGCACACTTAAAGACACCTTCCGCCACTCGGTGTGTAGTGATTCACATATAAACGTCGCGTTATCGCCATAACAAGTACAACGTGCGTTGATCCAGCAATTAATCTGTAATGAGGTGTAATAAAGCGGGAGACAAGGTGATGTCGTCGGTATGCGAGCGGCGTGCTTTGAGCGATTGTCCCCGCGCGCGCAACGCATCCCAATGCGTCAACCAAAGACGAAGACGTGCTTCCGTGTCTTTGGCGTACTTACATCGGTGATGACATAGATTGAGTAATAAAAAGTATAAAAAGAAAATAAGAATACAAGAAAAAATCATGCAGTAAATAGTAAATAATATACTGATAATATGTCGCTTTCGAATGAAGGATAACTAAGTGAATATATTATGCATAGAAAGCACCATATAGTAGTCTATAAATTAAACGTGTTCCTGCAGTTGGAGCCGATATTACATATGATTTTGGCAATTTATAAGCCCGACGATCATTATACAGTACATATGGAGGCTGTACAGGTCGGGATACGTGACTCCTAGACTAAAATTTACAAGGTTTGTTCCAAACAATATCTACAGGTAACGTTTTAATGGATCTTCTTTGTTTTTTGAATAATTTGTTTCTAGTCAGGTGTAGTTTGTATGTTAACCTTAGTGGTCGACTCTCAGCTGTTGGTCACTGTTGCCGTAAGCAACCCATTGTTAATAAGATTTTTTTTATTTAATTATGAAAACTGCAATAGTTAAATGAAATAAATATTAGACGGTTAAATTTCTAACATTACTTTATATTTATTAAATGTAGGTTAGTAGAGACGTCGACAATGGCGTGGATACTAAGTAACGTATTCACATTTTATAAACTATTAGATATCAGATAACTTATTGTATTACTAACAAAAAGCAGAGCAAGTTGAAACGTAGGGGTAGGTGTTTTTAATTTATTCAGAACGAGTTATAGTTTCTTGTGGCGGTTGCTACGTTCAGGATATAAGCGGGAAATAATAAATATATTCTTGAAAAAATATTAAGAAATATACATTATAATAGTAATTGAGAAATAATATATTTGTGTGTATATAAATCCGAAAATTTAATGTCTTAAATTAAGTCGAAATTAGTTTACAGATCACAGTGTATATTTAATTTTATAATTGTCGTTGACTTGCGGTCCCCCCGACTTCGTTTGGGTAAATCAATTATATATACATGATACATAGGCTTATGCCCACCTAGAATAATGTACGTTACAAATGGTAAAATATTTTTCAAATAGGCGCTGTGATTTCGGAGATTATCCTGCGATTACACATAAGTATCTCTATAGTACTAGTATGGACTAGTAGACCGCGTCAGCTATGCATCGATGCAATTTAATGAAAAAATTCACAGATTTCGCGCTTCACACGACTATCGAGCATATTGGAAATGAATCTACGGAACTCGAAAAAATATTGTCGCTCAGCGACGAGAAAGTCGGGATAAGGAAAAGTTTACAAAATAAAACTTCAACGTTGAAAAAAATGTTTAAATGTCATCCTGACATTTTGACTTTTTTCAAAAAGTTAGGCTACAGGGCAAACCCTTAACCCGATCGTTATTGTTTTAGGCTCAAATTGTAGCTGACTGAATTGTTCGGAGGAATTTTTCTCAAATTTTTGATATTATTCTTCGTTTCCAAAATATCGAGCGCTAAAACCAAAAATTCGGAAAAAAAATGTTTTTTTTTTTCACTATTTCGGCCATACCTTTTTTGTTTTTGACTTGCTTGAATAATTTTTTGCACCTTACAGCTCTCATGAATACGCGTATTTAAAGCCTTTTCTAAATATCATATCTTCACAACTCTTCGAGATGTAAGGGAATCGCACTTTTTCGTGAAATTAGAGCCTATACTGGAGCGAACGAAAAGACATTTCCAATGTCAAAAAATGTGTTTAGCAAAAATATATGAAATATGTTTATTTTATAAAATATCTGAATATCTACTGATTAGGGATGTGAATTGTCTTGACAGATTGACTGATGTCAGTCAGTTCGGACGGAGTGAAAAGAATGGGGAATGGCAGTTGAACGAGGCGTTGCGTTGGTCACCCCGTTATAGTGAATACAGTTCGTCGAGACAGATTAATCTCACAGTAACTTTAATTGAATAGAACTGTCATAATTGCTTTTTATGAACTTATAAAAATACCAACCATAATTCTCAATTGTTCGGTTCATAAAAAAATATTTCATAGGACCCTTGTCACATAAAAAAAATGTCAAATCAGTCGAGCCGTTTTCAAATACATTATTATTGAACTAGTTCTTTCATACATGTAGCAGTTGATTTTTATTTAAAGACATTATAAGATCATGGCTTATCAAGGGATCAATTTCATGTGGTTATATTAAAAACCTGCTGTTTTTATGTCTTTCGTTGAAGGATAGTAGGTATCCAAAATTGATAAAAACGATAGTTTTATGTAAATACTCATATTATTATTTAAAACTTAATACTTTAATATCTGTAGGACATCTCCTTCATTGTATACAAACCTCGTGTTTACTTCCTCTTAATTATACACTTTTCCTCAGTCAGACTGCAAGTTCATGACAATATTTTACAAGGAACGAGACGTGTCAGATTTGATAGAGAATATGTTATGTTGTCTCAAAAGAACAAATTTATGTTGCGAGGAAGCATTCTGTGGAGGTTTTACATATTTCTTAACGCTTTACTGCAGTCTTTTGTCCCTTGAATTGTTGATCCTGATGACGTGGGTATTTTCTGTCGATGAGAAATTAGGGTAAGATGTCCATAATAAAATTCTAACTGATCGATTTCTGTACATTAACGATATATGAGAGAAAATATCATTAGGGGTCTTTATTAATGCAATGGAATCTAAAAGAACAGTTGTTGGAATTTTTATCATTATTAAAAGTCCTAAAAAAGTTTAGTTACTTCAATTGATTAACTGCGTTTTCCCGGAACGAGCACCGGATCCTTCATTTGCGAGTTGAATAGCGATATGACTTATTGTACTCATCCAGCGACGGCGGCGACTTCCGACAGAATTTATTTATATTCCTCACTGCACAAAGCGAATGACCATGTTATTCAAGAACATGCAGTTATTAATGTTGCAATTTTCAGCAATTATGAAAAGGAAGTATGTGATCTTTATTACGTATAATGCATATATCTGACGGGCGTACTGAAATATACGACGCCGTGATTCCTATCTACTGTATGTTGAGAGCGACCCCTTTGCGTCATGTTAGTACTTCTGCAAACGCACCATCGTTCAATGTAATTCTGTACTACTTTTGTAGATGTACTGTGACTGAATAAGTGATTCTTCTTCTTCTATGTTGAAAATAATTTAAATACTGGAAGAGAAGATGAGATAAGCAGTGGTAGCCTTGTGGTGGTGTGAGTTCGAATGCTGCACGCACCTATTTCAAATTCTGCGATTTTTTTAAATTATGTGCGTATTACAAATTAATTATTACTTACTTCAGCGAAGAAATACATTATGAGATAGCCTGCATACCTAAGGGTTCAAAGATGTGTAAAACATTCAAAGCCCCACTCGGTCAGCGTGGGGGATATGTTCTTAACTCCACATTGAAATAGGAGACCCGAACCCAACAGTAAGACAATTATGGGTTGTAATGATATATCATAATAGTGTAACTAATAAGATTGCTTTGGCTACGTTTAGTTTAGCCAGACAACGATTATCTATATGTTAGGACGTGAAGGTAATCTCTTCTGTTTGAGAACTGTTTGTTTTGTTTGGTATTGACGAGTTTAAGTGCAATCAATAAAAATATTACGTACATAATTAATTTGTGGTCAAACATTCGCTAAAGTATAAACTGCCTGTAGGAAATTTACAATACAATACAATACAGTAAAAAGCTCTTTACTGTACAGCAAAAACAAAACAAGTACAGGAAATATAAAAAAAGGGATCAATTTTATTTTTATTTTTCCTTTTATTATTTAAATTTAGCAAATCCAAGTTAATTGTTTTCGTAATTGGTATTGTTACAGTTTGATAAAATGCACTATTTGCGACATATCAAGCATTGCACTTTATCAAGGTTTATGCATATCATATACATATACATATTTTAAGTCTAATAGTTTTAATGTAAAGCTGTTGTTACTAATAAAAATATATTTACAAAATAAAGATGTCTTGTATACAATGTAATAGCTTCGTTAAGTGTTATTTATTAATTAAAATCAATATTTAATTAGCATTATCTCAAATAATGTAATCTACTTATTGTATCTAATCCAGGTTTACGGTATGTAAAATGTATAACTTCGTATACTGGTCTATTGTTTCAGATAACGGAGCCATCGAGCGACCTTCACTGGCTTAAAAAAACATTTGCTTAACAAACACCGTGATAGTCGGCAGATGGCGACAAAGTTATCGCGACGTATATCACGAATCGCGGCCGGAATTCGGACGATAACATCACTATAATCACTTTCTCCCCTTAAAATTCAACGATGATCTATGTTTTCATAACGATAATACGTTATCAAAGAACCTCCTAATTTAGTTTATGTATGGTATTATCATGATGAACACCGTATGAAATTATGTAATCGCTCAGAAAACAATTTGCCTGGACTTTATATCTGCAAAATTTATTGTAACATCTGTTGTAAATAAATCTACGTAAACACTATGTGAAGTTAATTTATCGCTTTAAGTAGATAGAATGACTTCATTGTTGACATATTTCAACGTCCATTCTAGAACTTTGTCCTGCCGATAGGCAATGTTACGATAGGGTTTATGGGACCTTACTCAGGTTGTCTTATGTTATGCACGTAAGAGCTCCTTATACGCCTTTTTTGAAGAATCCCTTGTCTTAGCGTTCCGGGAAGACCACCGAACGAAGCAGATTTCACAGTTTACTACTTGCTCATTTACCGCAGTAAATGATCTTTCTTTCTATTTTATGTCTCGTAGAACAGGATATAAATTATTAATTTGCAAATTATTGTAATAAAAGTAAACGAGAAAAATGCTATTTGATGCGGTAACAGGCGAAAACAGACACTCAGCATGTAATAAGGAAGAAGAACAAAGACTTCCCATTATAATAGGTGGCGGGGTTAAATATGCAACAGAATGCTCGATACAGTATGTTATTAATTTTGACGTATCACATATGATCTCGCATGCGGTGTAGTATTGTGAACAGAAAGTTAAACATTTTTGAATGTAAGAGTTTTTATCGATGTGCAGTCAATCATCTTTTATGCATCTATCCATGAAGCATAAACTTAATGTAGATGTGAAGTTAAAATCTCTGATCAAATCAAAACTTGTTACGATTATTGTAATTTAAATTACATTAAGTTATTCAAAAGGTTTTCTTCATACTATGAGTTGCGTATTATTTTACTTTTTACTACCATTCCCGAAAGGTGCTTTTTCATGGACAAGAAAAGCAGATGAAGGGAACTCCTGAAATAAAAAGATTTTCCATTTTATAAACTAAAATCGGCTGTAAAGCTTATTATTTTTATGCATTTTAGTCATTTACATGTTCGTTTTTAGAATTAGGTTCTAAAGTTGATACGTGATTTACCTACTGCAACTCTCAAGCAACGTGTTAAAATATATATTTTAGGTTAAGGATATTATAGTAGGATATAGGTTAAGGATATTATAGGTATAGACGAATATAATTATGACGAATGGTGTTGCAAACCGCGTAGGCTATGTGCTGAGGAGTTTCTTTCGTCGTTTCTTCTCCTCTGTGTTAAAGCTCCTATCAAAACGGTTATAAATGAAAACATGACGTTCTTAAGTGTATTTACGAAATACCTAATATTGAATTTGAATCTATACAAAATGCACACACATTGTTTTATGAATCGCAAATATGATTCTATGGGATAACCACGAACTTCTATATCCATCTAATTTAACCTAGTTGCTCTGTTTTTACACCTCTAAGGCATTCGATAAGGCGTTGTTATACTGTTAAGTTCTGAGGTAATTTATTTTATTATACTATATTAATGATATTCCTGAACAAAACTTCTTACTGTTCACGGTTTATTCAATTCACAATACGATAGAAATGTAAAAAAAATTAAAAGTTATGACATTTTAGTGTGGTTCTGAAACCATGTATAACCACGTCATTTTTTTTATATATCACTTAGAGAATGTTATTCATACAACTTCCTAATTATTTAGGTGGGTTTAGAGGACAATTAAAGTTGATGTGATGATGATAATTTGATGTACTTAACATTAAATGTATTGGGGCTCGCTCGTGGTGCGTCCTGCTGAGCAACGGACGAGCCTATGGTAAACTGTCCCTCCTCTTAGAGATCGCTGTCCTTGTACTACCCAGATTAATCCCGTCGGTACTTGCATTGGTAGGGTATGTTGTACGACTGGGTAGCGACCACTTTCCTTCGAAAATCGACCGTGAAATGTTTCATGCGTTTTTCGGTTGTAGTATCGAAGAGAGAGTAGTAATGTCAGGCCCCCGCTTCCCTTTCGCTCGGCAATACCTCGGTCAAGCTATTTTAGTTCAGGTACTGTCTGAGGTCTGCTCTTTTACCGACTAGTTACATATAGAAGAACATTCAATTCATGATCATACATCTAGAAAAAGTTATGTACTTATGTATTTTTTACCTGAAAACATGTACACCGTAATTATAATGTAATCCACACAAACAACGGAAGTGGTTAAATCAAAATGACCAGTCACTCGGTTGTTGTTGACGCACCTATTCCCGTGTTTTACTCATAGGTTTTTACGCCGGTGCTATTATCCATATATGTAAATTGATTTACTTGCTGCGCGTATTGTATCGTTGTCATTGAAATAAAACGTACATTATTGTGCACTGATACATGACGGTGGATTTGAAGTATTTGAAATGTCTGAAAGTAGCTCTCGAACATATTGGGGACTGAAGTCTCTCACGACTGCAATGGATTAATACATCAATTTAATATGAACTTAACGATGCATTGGACTGATATAGACAGTAAACTAATGTTGATAAGTCAAAGACATTTGAATAGATATTGAGAGAAGCTGGATAGCCAATTAATAAATATATTTTTGATAATTTACAAGTCCTACAGTAAGTTCTTAATTTTAAACTATGACAGCTTTAGTGGAAGCTGCAACGCGAGGATGAAGCCGCCATAGTTACAGAATCCCGAATGTCATAATAAAATTTCAATAAAATAAATACTAAAAATACTTTAAAATACTTTGCTGTACTATGTTATCATCTACATTAAAACTGGAATGATTTGTAAATGGCACTTCAACTAATTATGTGTGTATAATATTAAAACCTTTTGAAATTGTTAATAACGAACGGCAAACGAATAGGCGAGCCAGATGTCGGTGATTTTTGTGATCATCTGCCACCCGAGGGCGGTCGTACTACCATACATGTCGAATAATCACTCAAAAACTGTGAATTACTTGCTGATTGACTCTTGTACTGTGAGACAGAAACAGGTTAAAAATATCTTATGGTCGAAATAGCTAGGGGGCAGTATCGGGCCACGCAGGTAAAGAACCTTATGATCTTAATGGATACATCCGTTTACGTTGTTAACGTACTTTACACTCTACTACTAAATTATTTCAGAAATTGTGCTGCTCTGTTACATATGAAATATAATATGTCTGCTTATCATATGAATGTCTTGTACACATTCGTAGTTCGCTGTGTTGGTAATATTTTATTATGCACTTAAGAAAATACAAGTATAAAGAATCAAATCGGACTGTACATCAAAATATTATATGAATTGCCCGGCAATAGTCTTTGGTAATTGCCGAAGTCTTAAATAAACTTTCCTAGTCTCGATAAGTGGAAACACTATAATTGTTAATACATACTCAAAACCAAAGTGAACCATAGTGGAATGCCATACATTAGTACGTTAATTAAAAAAAAATGCAAGCACGAGCCGGATAGCGTTGGTAGATGGGTATGGATACAACCGGACGATAACTGTATCAATCATTATTATTGTCTCCTACGCGTAAATAAAGATAAAATTATAACTGTTGGATTAAAATGGTTGGTATGAGGACTTAAGATGTAGAGCAGAAACTGAAATCTTTAGAGATATCAGATACAGATACAGATATTGCAATAACATATGTAAAACTGAGCGGTGTGTTCCTGTGCCACGTACCAGTTGCAAATGACCTGTTTATTGAATTTCTGAGACCGTGAATTACAAAATTGGAAATAGTGTTTATTTACAAGAAATCCATTACATTGTTGTATTTGCTATTTGAGAAAAAAAAATTGTTATAACCATCATACTGCATCATTCTCATTTCGAAATATTCTTTCTGTTTATAGAAGACATTCAGTGTTGAAAGTGAATACTTTTTTTGCCTGTTTGTGTAGATATACCTCTCTGTAATGTTGGATGATAGTTAGAAAGGCCGCTGTCGTAAGATACTGTCTATAACTATAAGGTTATTAATATTTTACATTTGTTTTATCACAAGAATGGACTTGGTTTACTACGTTAGTAGTCTTTAGGAGTTTGTTGCTGTGAAACCTAGTGTCAAACAATTTTAAAAATATTCATTGTTTGTAAGGATTTAAGAGGAGGGATTTGATATAAGTGCTTACGCAATAATCATATTCTGGTGTTGCGTTCTTGTGTAAAATAATAATCATACGATTTTTCTTTACCAGTATACTTATTAATAACATTCTATAGTCACATTTTGTTTACAGAATTCTTGATTTTAATAGCACTTAAAATAAATAGGTAGAAACTAAAATATTTCCAGTGCATTGGAGAATGCTAAATCTTTTAAAATTACCTATGTTAAAGTTCCAAGTTCGGCCAAACGGAACACAAGTATTGTTAATATGATATCAGACGACGGTGTTGTTTTGGGTCTACTAAAAAATAATGCAATTAACTAGCGTCAACATGATGCAAAATACAAAATATTTGAGATTGTTGTACCTCAAACAGTACGGGTTCTGTTTAGGGCGTCCCTAAATGTATTACAGTGTTATTATTGAGAATGCTAGTTTAAAAACGCGTATGGCTGGTGAAGTCCTATGTCCATGGGCGCCAGTGATCATTCACCATTAGGTGGCTTTCCTAATACCTACTAAATCATAAATATTCTTTGAACTGTTATCTGTCTAATGGTTTAAGTTAATAAATAAACAAATGATTATGACCATTTTAACAGTAACAAATTATAATTTACCAGGTTCGATAGCGTTGCACGAATCGTAACTTGTTCCTTATATAATTATGATGCATTGGTAGCATTTTGACTGACGTGTTTGATGTATGTGCAGTTTTTATCATGAATGCATCTTTATTTATAATAGTGAGAGGCCAGCGGCTTGGTAGTTCGTCCGTTTAAAGGTTAAGCGGACACGATTGAATAAATAATTAGTTAACTGTATTACATAATATATATGTATATATTATACATTTGTTTGTGTACTAAAAGTATATTATACATATTTATCATCATCGTATTTATTTATCTATACCTATTGAT
>DWPT01007144.1:0-10989 GCA_018251895.1 Agathymus mariae mariae | reverse complement strand
ATTTTCAAGACAACTATTTCGTTCAACGAAGGATCGATATCTAAATAATTTGTTGGCTAGTTAATTTCCGAGGACAATAAGTTATATAGATTTACAAGAAATAATTAATACCAATAAGTTTTATCATTATTGTTTTCTTCAGTACCTTCACGTTTTGTTTTATTTCAATCTGTTTACAAATGTTTACAAAAGATATGTTAATATGAAGAATCCCGTCCAATGAGGTTAAGTTTAGATGAAGCGAATTAAAGAAAAGTATTACTAACTACAATTAGCTTGATATTATTTATTTTAACTTGTAATAAATAATCAAGAGAACTAAGTAAATATAGCAAAACCTGTGATGGAATAGTCGACATTCACGTCGACAGCGCATGGTTGTGAATGTGACATTAGTGAACGTCATTTTCACACACACGGATGCACATTTGGGTTTTGGTGATGCGTTGATGAGATGAGTGTTCCTCTATTACGTTAGAATATTATGTGTAGGACACAAATCTATATTTATAACTAATTGATTTCTATTATACATGCATATTTTCACCTGTAATTCACTACTCTGATACATACATTGTTTATGCTCATTAACATGGCTCCAAACCTACTCGTAGAATGTACTGCTAATGAGCTTTGGTAAAGTTATGTTAGTATGTTGTTCAAATTTTTATTGATTAAAATTATGAATTAACAAATATGTAGTAAAAAGAAGTGGCGAATTGGAAAATATTTGAACATGTACTGCTATTTATGAACTTTGATTACTTAAATACTTACTATTTAATTACTTAAATTGGTCGAAATAATGGTTTTATTTGTGATGCTGTCAGAAGTAGGATCGTTCGCAGCTCAATAATTAACAGAAGCGGGACCATATAGTTAATTAATTTATATTAAAATAAGTTAAACTTTATTAGGTAAAAAGCGTATCAGGGAGCATTTAATAGTGTAAGCAGGAAGTGAATAATTTATAAAACTTTTGTAATTCGTTCAATTTCATGAGATTTGTTAAGTTTTTACTATAACATTCTACTCCTCGGATTGTGCCTGGAAAGAAGTAAATATAAGTAATGCCAAATTATTTTTATGAGGTTTCGTTTAGTTAAGGTAAGTAATTTCATTTGTATATATGTATGTAGATGAAAACAGAACACTTTTCGTAACAATATTTATAGTGCGTGCCAAGTTTTGTGTACCCGTTGAATGAACTCGTGCGCGAAGCGTCAAGGGTAACTCGACCCTCGGTAAATACTGCCCACAGGGCTAACCACCAGAAAGTTTAATATTAAGGGACCTCTCACAAAGCTGGTGACAACTGAGAATTATCTAAAATGTTGTAATTTCATGGTCACCAGGCACCACTTTGGTTTTTACTCATTATGTAATTATTTTTGATTTTTACGACTCTTACGTTACATCGCTACATAACGCCAGTCAATGCAAAAACTGACCTTTTTTCATAAATGATTATGGTTGGTGATATATTTTTTTAGTATGATTTTAAAGTGTTTTTTTATGAATGCCAAAACCATTGGTTTTCAGAGTCCTAAGAAGTATCAATTAAAGCACAATGGGCAATGAATTTTAATGGATTTAACAAGTGATGAGCCTTTACCGTATTTTGCAATACCCGGGTACACCTCGTAATTGAGGATGCTTAAAGCGTACTTTACCACGCTGTTCCAGTACATATTGTTGGAGTGTTAATAGCTATACGATAGTTACCTAACAATAACAACTGGACCGATGTTATTAATATGTTTTAATATAGTATGTTAATATGTTTTACTATATAAACTAAACAATAAATAGTATATATATATTTTTGTGCCTGTATAATTTAAAAATCATCATTATTGTTATTGATTACAAATTGAATAAAGTATACTATAGGAATATATATCATTCAATATGCTATGCATAATTGTATATTTCAAATATTGCTCCAAATATTTACATTTCATATTTGCATTCATCTATCAAGTTGCAGACAAACGGAAAGTATTGTCAATACATATCCCCTCTGTCTGTGACGGGCGTTATCTTTTTTTATAAAAACACGAGCCATTTTTGTATATTGCAGTGTACACGCGAATATGTTTCACATTTTATACTATCAACAAAAACGCTGTCTCCTTTATGAGGTTTCATTCCGATATATTTAGAAGCGGAAAACGAGTATACTCCCTCTCCGTAACATGTAGTCAATGGACATTTGCAAAGATCCTCAAACTTCAGAATATTGCTATTAGAATTTATTTATTTTAAAAGCTTCATTTCAAAATGTTTACTTCCCTCGGTATGTGTATTTTCACCAATAACAAGTAAATGGTTAAAGCGATCATAGTCTCAAATCTATACTTATGTTGTAAGTGAGTGATAATTTAGTATACTGAGACCGTTACCTCCAGAACCACAACACCTTTTATAAGAAATCTCTTCCAGTTGAAAGGCACATTATTTCACATGGACTTAGATTACATCATGTATTGAAAATTGTAATAAATTCGCTAGATTCATCTTGATACTCGACAACTAAGTATCAATTTTTTACTTTTAATTAGATAATTGCTCATCTCTACAAAAACCTACTGCGGTAGCTAATTACTTAGATAGTATAGGTACATGTTTGTTATATTACGGTTACTCACCATATATAATGTTATACGCCGATATTGCTAACTGATTCTGGAATCTCTATTGTGGGCTTTGGGTTGTACACGACGCACTATGACATTTAAAATGACACAACTATGACCTATGATCCCGTTTGCAACACCGTAGCTGTGAAAATATCTACGTTGGTATGTTATTAAATTATTGTATGTTAAATAGGTATGCTATTTATTGTGAGTACCCGTATCAGACATAATTCCGCTGTACAACGAAATTATCAATTACGCAATAAGGTTAGCCTGTCCTTCGACACCTTCACCGCCTGCCATCCCAGGCCCTGAGGGGTCGGTCAGCTCGCGAAATGTCAGACAGGTTAACGAATCCATGAATAATATAATGACCCCTGTGCAACGTCAGACAGTTTTGTTTAAGTTCGAATTTCACTTAAATTGTGTTGAATATTTTTTTTTTGTATTAAAAACTACTAAACATGTACTTAACCTGTTATTTCATTTAACTTAGTACACCCTGTCACTAGACAATACTACTGCGCTTGTAACTTCTCATAAGTCGCGGTTGCAAAATAGCTTTTTATCAGTAAGACCGCCCATTGTATTATTATTATTATTACTTACCGCCCTCGCTTGGCTTCTACACCTACGCCTTACGTTTAGAAATAGCACCCACATTGTTTTAAAAATAGATTTTTGTAGTTTTATGATTAGATTAATTTATTATAATAGCCAGGTAGTAAAAAATGTAGTATGTGTATGTATAATCTGTTAGGAAAACAAGACAGTGTACGGACTAAGAGACAATTGGACTTTTGTATTTTGCGATAATCATTGTTAATTTGTGTATGGTAACAATTTGGTTCTTTTCAATAAAAGGCAAGGAAAATCTTCACCATAGATTACTGAGTTGATAGAAGGTCTACATCTCTAAGATATGGATGTCTACCTTTAAAATATTACTGTATAAATAGGTTGAAAATCAGCACCAGTTCACTTTTTTCAATTATAAACACTTATTTATATGGAATAAATATTTGTTAAATAGACGTAATTACTTACAATAAAAAATAGGTCAAATATATTTTAAATTGTTTACTGGTCGAAAGAAAATGCAAGCTATATAAAAATTGTCACTTCCACGCTTAAAAGCCTCAAAGTAGACCCCAAGTTCATGCAAACTTGAAAAAAAATAAACAAGTATCGACTCCACTTTGTTGTAACTGTGGAAGCTTGACAATTCTATGGTACGTTTTAACTGTAATCATAGTCAACATTTTTGAACAAAATATCCCATACCTGCTGAAGTTAAATGCATAATTTCCTCTCAAATCCACTCTATATTTTTCGTGCTCCGTCCCTTCAAAAGTTTCTTCAAAACTCAAGCTAAAGTGCATTATATGTCATTTTAATTTGCTCCATTTTCAATTTCAATAACTATGTATGTATGTACACAGAGAAAGTCATTAAAACACCTTGTTATGATTTAATTAATTTATATATATATATATATATTATTTTATTATATTATATGTAATAATTATTTAAATATATATGTATAACACACATTATATTAACACACAGACACACACTACATACAGACGTTGCATAGCACACGCATGGATTTTGTAGCTCTGCTTTAGTTTTCTTAGTTTAAATTAGTGTTAAGATCAACATGTATGGTAAACTACTCATTGGATATATATAATGTATTCATTTACGAAAGGGGGAATCCTAGTGTGGGAGCTGGTGGCATTGATTTTATTGTATTGTTGGTTACTGAATAAATCATTTTCATTTCATTTCATATATTCACATAATATGTATACTTATGTTATATTTACTTAAATACCTACCTCAAGCTCTAACCGTCTTCGAGGGTTGTTAACGGAGAACGCCTTAGGCACTGAAGCCGCCCATTGCAATGCATAGTTGCAGGATTTCAATAGCGTAAAAAAAATTGTCTTTGTCCTGACGATGGTCAATATATTAAAATCCGATCGTCTTTGTGTGCTTCGAAGCGGGTTCATAATGACTAGTCGCAAAACTCTATGACTATAATCTATAGTGGTGGAATGTTTAGACGCACAAAACAAACATTAAATTATTGTAACGTTAACAACTATCGACTGTATTTTGTAGTTCTAAATAGTATTATGGAGCAGGTAAACAAAGCAACTCGAGTGATTCCTTCGTTAAATATGAACGAAACGGTATGTTACGGGCGGCGTCCTCAACGGCTAGTTGACGTGCACCCTCGGATACGTCGGCTCGTCACTGGGAGGCAATTTTTCATTGTCATCCAACTACAGCAAATATAGGAGGTGGATATCCGCATAGACGTCATTACTGACGATGCTCATTTCATCAGGCGTGTACTTTGTGGCTCCGGCCTCGAAACAACATCGCGACACCCTCCGATTCGTCTTCGTCATCTTTTAATTAGAGAAATAAAACTCCTGGTTTTCTTTATCCACTCTTTTATTGAGAAATTTGAGTTCATTAACATTACTTTAATTATAAATTCATTCGCTAGCGTAAAGTCTAAACAACCTGCTTGCAAGTCCAGTCTCGGGCCCCGAGGCCTCTCGCGCCGCGCTCTTCTATCTAACAACTAACAGGACCACAATACAACGCATGTATATTACAACGGATCACCTCTGCTTGCAGCTTATTGCTATAGTGTTGTTCATCGTGAGGAACTAGGACACCTCAGACTCTGTACATGGTTCAAATAAACTCCAAATATCAAAATATCATCATAAAGTCGAGAGACAAAGAGTCGTTGTACGTAAAGAGTTATATTATGTTTTACAATCTATGTTTCTAAACGATATATTCACAACGAACGCGCTTTTATTTAATAATTAATATAAATGACTAGAAATAAGTTGATTATTTGGCTGATTCTTACATTGACTAGTCCGTGTGTCGTGTTCAATAACATTATTTTATTCACCTGTTTCATAATTCGTTCAGTTTCCCATATCGAGTACCTAACATTTTAGTAAAACGCTATTTAGGTGTTCGATCAATCTGTATTAAATTGGCACAATAGAATTAACAACAATCATAATATTTGTAATAAACATTTATCAAATATCGTTACCGACTATAATAGCATTTTATCAAATTTTATGTAGGTCGTCATCTTATCATCTCAACGAGTGGGGCTGTCGTTTAAACTATAGAAATTAACTCTGAGAAAAGTTTGGAGGAGACAAATGAGTAGGAATTAATTTTTGAATGAACGATCGCATCATTAGGGAAGACGAATCGCTAGAGACGAACAAAGTGGTGAGAAGAGTGACGTGGCAGAAATGACGGACTCGGCGGAGACATACCGTGGACGGATCGTACTTAAGATAAAACGGTGACACTTAAATAAGCTTACAAATTAATCAAAACTCACTATAAACAATACCTTTGGACATTAAAGTGACAAATGAGAGTATATAGGAATACAATAGATTCGATTACTACATTGCAATCTGATAAAATATCACTAATTATTTTGAAATACGTATGGCTAGAAATCGCTTTGAATGGTACAGTATATCTTTGGCAGAGAAACGCTTTTAACTTGTTACATGATTGTCTTTAACTAAATATTAGAAACCAGCTTATTTGGCAGTGGTTAGTAAGGCAAGATCTCAACCCTCTGTAACTCACCAACATACGACAGCAGCAACCTCTTTTGCTGAGATATAATCATCAGTATACAAACATTTGCTTCATTTCCATGGCCTTTAAACTTAAACTACACGAATGTCCCTGGTTATACTGAATTAATCCGTTAAAACTAAAGTAATTACATAATTATTATTGCTTATCGAATGAAAGGTGACTGCAGCTCCTACTGCTGATTGGAGAATAAATGTGGCTGTGTGGGCGTGTGTGGGTGCAGCGCGGAGGCGAGCCGCGGGGCAAGCGGGCGGTATTCCTTACCGGACCGCGGACGTAATGTACTCGTCGTCTGTCGCATCACCCTGGATACAAAATTTACATTGAAATTTATACAATGGCTATGTAGGTTTTTTTCTTAAAAGACAAATAAAGGACATAGTATTTATTACCTCATAGTGATGGGAGTATCCGATGACGAATGTGAGGAGCAAATAGACAGTGTTTCAATGTAGTCTGACATATCCGATGTCCCACTAGAAGTGCTGTGTGTGTCTACGACTCCTACAGTGAAAATTCAATAATAATATTATGTTAATTTGCACAATTTAAATCATAAAATATGTTCTTATAGCGTTGACATACTAAAAATTAATTTACCTCGAAGTGGTTGGATAGTTAAGACAGGAACCTCGGCTTCTGCTGAGCAGCATTTATGGGTAGTAGGAGGCGGATGTCGTGGTGGTCCTGTAGATCTTGAGCGTCTGGGAGGAGTTCCGCGAGGAGACGTGTTAGCCCTCCGAGCGCTACGGTATCGTTTTCGAGCCGCTGCTGTCGTAGCCGGTAACTCAAACTCTGTCACACCCGCAACAACTTCACCGCGTAGCGACCAACTTGAAACTCCTGAGTCATTAGAACTTGAAGAATCTCTGTTTCCTCCTGTCGTCGTTGTAGTACCTTTAGCTTTAGAAGCTTCAGAACTATCAGCATCAGAATGCTTGCTAGCTGCGCAGTCACAAAGAGTATTTGATTCACCAGCTCCTAAATTTCTAAGAGTTTCAATCGATGACGCAGATCCTCTGGAGCCAACACTTCCGTCAAATTCCTTAACATCTTCAAGAAAACGTGACGAGTCAGCTGAACTAGATCGCTTCCTATATTCTGTGCGATCACGAACCCCCGGTCTGAGTTCCACTGTTTCACTGACAGATTTATTTTCTTCAGGCCCACACAATGTTGGATTGCTCGCAGATTTTTCATCGAGTAACCTACTGATTGGACTTTTTGCAGGGTATTTTATGGTATGAAATGCGAAGCCGCTGATTGGTGACATTGGTGTATAGCCAGCGGCTAAAGATCTATCTTGCTCAAGCTTATTGCTATCCATTGTATTTGGCTCCATCATTAAATACTCGTCATGAGTGCTATTGTAAGCTTTGCAATTAGATTGGTCGTTGTCATGACCTTGAGGAAAACCACATGTTGTACACATACTTGTGCCGGTGGGAAACGACGGTTTTAAATTGGCAGTCAAAGCATCTAACTCTGCTTGTGTGACTCCTGCTTTTCGTAACAAATCTTTTGCATTTTCATAGTGCTCCAAAGATAAAGCAAAACTAAGATTTTCATAATTTGCTAAAGGGCCGTCATCTATTTCTAATGTCCGAGAACCAAAGCTCCTCAGGAGTGAATCATCAGGGGTGATGAAACCATGAGCATAGACTTTCCGTTTTGTTTTACGTGATAAATCAATTGTAGCATATAAAGCATTTTGGTCAGTTTTATTTGGCACAACGTTTTCTTTATTTGGCACAGATGTTTCCTTTGTATCAGCATTTCTCTTACAATATGGAAGCTTTATCCAGTTGTTAGCCCAATCCGTCACCCTTTTACATGGGCAGTTTGCTGGTTGAAAATTCTCTTCAGTGTCTATAACTGTTGGCTCATTTGATCTTTTGCCAAACTTAAGTAAACATCCACATGGTTTTTTTAATATCAGCGTATTTGAAGTTGCACTTCTCGTGATTTTAAATAATTCACTATTAAGGCATTCTTTTAATCTCTTTGGTGTGTCATAGTATTCTCCGTCGACCTGTCAATTATCAGATAGATTAAATGTAGCTATTATTATGTAAGAATTAATTAAATAAAATAAAAAAATTACCTCAGCAGATGGAATTTTCGGTACATCATAATTTTCATAAGGTCCTACTCTGTTTGGTTTATTTTCACAAAAACTTGATAGATGTGCATGGCTGTAAGATCGTACGGGCGGTGGCATCGGAGGTTTTTTCGAAAGATTTAATTCAAGTTTTGTTGGTTTCGGAGGTCGGTCCGGCGGTCGCTCTAATGAACACTGACAAATGTCTTCTTTAATCTTAATATTTACACTCGAAGTTGATTCATTAATTTGTGTATTTTCTGTTGAATAGGTTTCAGTATGTGTTTCATCTACCGCCTCCATGGTCCATGCAGGGCTAAAATGTTTTGCACCAGGCGTCAAAGCCGCTGTGGATGATCTGGAAAGAGCCCCTAACTTCGATATACAGCTCATGCATCGCTCCAACATTACATTCCCCTGCCCAGTCCAAGGCGTTAAATCTGTAGTTTCTACAGTTTCATTGACCGAAACGGTATCTCCAAGACCCATATCTTGGAAATTAGTCCGTTCTGATGAAGGCCAATAGGGTGAAATAGCACCAGATTCCTCACCAATACAAGGATCTTCATACAAACGTAAATCCGTCGGAGGTAAAGACCGATCTATTGTATTCAACTCTGATAATCTAGTATCTGGTCGGAATGCTTTGTGAGATTTTAGACTTCCAATACCTGTGTATAATATAACTGCATTATAATACATTTTTTAAATTAAAGCATCGATTAATGCAAAAAGTATAAATTAATATTGATCTTATTAATCATGCCTTCAAAACAAAGGTACATTTATTTGTTACCTTCATTTTTCTTAGCAAACGGACGTCTACGCGGCGAGAGCTGTCCCCTGGAAGCGAGATCAAAATCTTGCACAATATCGGAGGCTTGATCCGTTACCAGTACATGTAGCCCCTCCCCCTTTCCACAGTGCGATCCGCCTTCGAAACAGAATCGGCCCTCTACGACCCCGTATCGTCTGTATCAAAAAAATATGACTTTATACACTTTATCCTAATTTTTATAGGCTTATTTCCAACACTTGTGAATTCAAATATTTAAAAATTCCATATTTGGATTAAATTTACTCTTGTAAGGTTAGTTATGTTGTTTTAGAGTATACAAAACAATAATCAGTAAATTACATTTGTAAAAGATTGCTGTTGATTGTCGTTAGTGTGCACCAAATTTGTACTTTATTACAAATTCATTTAATATCTGTAGTAGAAAACAGAATACACGATATATTACAAATTGGCGAACATGTATTCAAGTGTCTTATTGCAATCAAAATTTTCAAAACGGCCCCAACGTGCAGTGATTTAGTGAATTCTTAAATACCGCATAATTAAATCTATCGAAGTTTTACAGCAAGGGACCCGTGAAATATAAATGTTAACTGCATTCAAGACTGTCTGTGATACTTTAATTTAATGATCGCAAGTGTATGCACAAATTCGATTAGATAACATATTTCAGACGATCGATAAGTTTTATGATTTTCTTTGATATTAAACTTCATAAAACTAAAAATACAGTGTAATAAACAGGAAAATCGTATAAATAATAATCATAACCAATAAAAATATAATTAATTTATTGCGATTATTCTTCCTTTGTGCAAGTTTATGGACACCGATTTCGATAAAAAAATCGTCGTGTGGCACCGTTTCTACTACATCTTTGTTTCATCCATATATCGAAAAACTGATATTGAATTCAGGTACAGGTGCAATACCTGAGATGCGCGAGCTCCCACACGCCCAACAACCGCGGTGGCACCCCAGCGGTGAGAGCGAACCGCCGCTGGAGCAGGTGCAGGCGCGCCGGGCCCGCTGCCAGCCGCCGTGCGCCGTTGCTGCCCACCAGCACCAGATACTGGCGCGCTTCACCCAACTGAGCCGTCACTTTTACCTACAACGTCATGGTACACTTACACCAACGTCGTAACCAGGTATTTCATTATTCGACGACTCTGCCGTCCAATTGATGCTGACAACCACTGACTGACCTTGTCTGTCAACCGAAGGAATTCTGGTCCGATCTCGACCGTGGAAATAATTATGTGACCGATAAATTTTCTTTTGAAGTATTCGTTAATTGCGAATTCTTAAAGGTTCACAAGACCTCAACATCGTCAACTGCCTTACGTTATCCTATTATCTGGGATCGGCGCAGTATGTGTTTTCATTCTGTTCGTTGCGTTTTCCTGTTATACTTATGTCCACTTCCATCTCATTCATATCACTCCTAATATACTCCTAATATACTAATAACTCAGATGTTGTAGGAAGCAGGGCAACACTCTATGAGATGGCGAAACCTATGGCATCCAAAGGTCCAAACCTAGTTAGGTGGGCTACTGCTCACTCCCGAGAAGAGTTGACGTCTGGTTGGCGGCCAGTCAAAAAAAACCCTTGCCAAAACATTCTCATGTATTTAGGTATGTATAGTAAGACACCTACAACGCAGGAAATATAGAATCTCGCGCACTAGAAGCGTTTACAAAATAAGGTAAATGCAGCTATTACCGACCCCCTTAAGCAAATTTATAAAGTAATCCAAAGTATTAAGACTAGTGGAT
>DWPT01007143.1:0-10990 GCA_018251895.1 Agathymus mariae mariae | reverse complement strand
GTATTCATATGTCTTACCCGTACTCGATATTGTTTACGCCTGACGCATTTATACGTCTTGCCCGGTTAACAGGTTAATAAATCAAGTTATTACATCAATACGTGTCAATGTACAGATTTTTTTTGCTTCTGCTACCGACTTTGAACAGTCGAATTTATAATTATGTTTATTTTTGATGAAAATAGCAGACAAATGAGCAGACGAGCTACCTTATGGTAAATGGTCAACGTCGCCCATGGACATTAGTAAAACTACAGACATTACTGATGCGTTGTCGGCCGAGAAATAAGAAATACATAAGTACTGGCTCTCAAGCCCCCTGCCGGAACACGACCGGTCGTTTGGTGGCTGACTGAAGCAGGAGGGTGGTAGCTAGCCAGGCAGGAAAAGTAATAATATTAATGACTTAATAATAATATTGATAATATAATACTTACTCAAAGCCTCCTACCACCAAGCAGGCTGGCTTCTGTCGCCTCTTACGACACCCTGTTCTGCCAGCGTGGGATTGGGGGGTGTGTTCTAGGCCGCCCCAATACGGTCAAAATGTTATTTTATAATATTTAATAAATTTCATATATACTACATTTTATTAAAAATGGGGGGGGGGGTACTATATAAAATAACAGAAATAAAGAGGGTAGTACTAGACTGAAAAGATTTGTTTTACTTTATTTAAGAATATTCCCAAACATAATTGTGGTGTTTAGATTGTTTGTTGTGGTTGTGGGCGCTGTACGCTGAATGGCGGTACGAATTGGGTGTGAATACCTTTTATTGAAACTTTCAAGGATGTATGCCAGTATTATATATGTATATAATACTCGTACGAGTATAATACAATTCTAACTTATCGCTTTCTATACATTCACTATGTATAGAGTTTAAGTTATGTCCATTTTTAGTGTACGATATTGGGGGGGTTAGCAATAACCAATTTCAATTAATAGTCAATGGTTCAATTGATTTGAATGTTACTTTCTCTTGAATCATCTGTAAAATATAGTATGTAGTTGGTTTGTGTAATAGTTACGAAATTTAAGATTGTTTCTGTAAGTAATTCTCTATCAATATATATTAATATAATATAGAATATTACTTTTAATTCACTTCAACACTCCGTAAAAACCTTACGCCTTTTAAGTCTTAATTTCTTAATTTGCCTTAAGTTATACATACTGAGAATATTCATCCGTACTGCGATTAAAATTAATTATTGTTATGAATTAACAGTTCTGTATAACATTTTGCAACATTTTCCATTGACACAGACGCACTGTATCATATTCTTACGCTTCTTCTTTTTTTTTTTCTTTGACTTTGCGGCTTTATATAGTCGCTCAACTACCTACTGAATGTCTGTGCAATTTAATTCAAACTTGGAAGATGTGGAACATTGTTCTCGACACCCCACCTGGTGAGTTTAGCCGTCGACCGGCGAACGGCGCGCAGGGCGACCACCGTCAGTCGCTCTAGCGCGCGCAACCGGGGAGGTTGTTAGTTGTTCTTCTACGCGACACGTCACCAAACTTTCGCGTCAAACTTTTCAATTTAACCCGCCGTGTGTTACCAGTTGGAACCTGTTGAAGTTTTTGTGTGTTTTATAGTGTTGATGTGTGCGATTTGAAGATGCGGGGCGCCTGGCAGGCGTTCTGGTTGGTGCTGCTGGCGGCCGCGGTCGCCGCGCAAACCGACACGAGACATTTATCAGGTCAGAGACAGGCGACTTTTACTATAGAACCTTTTTTCAATGGCCGAACGCGTCACTTATTCTCTTTCGTTTGCCAGTAAGAAACTTTTGTAGCGTAAAAAAACTTCGGGCAAATGAACGATATTTTTGGTAATTTACTGCAGTTTTAAAACTTACTAACTTGCAGCAATTGTAATTATATTTCTTAGAATTAAAGTTTTTACTTGTTTTGACTCGACACGGCTTAAAATATTCCATTGTAAATATTCAAATGAAGCGAACAAACTTCTTTCATACCATGACTGGTGGTATTGGTTGTATTTTATTTGTATCCTTGTATCGGAGCCTATTGTTCATGTTTACTGTAGAAGTGGCGTAAAAACGAAGCGACAGTGATTCGTTTTAGAATATTAAGTATACAATTATAAGACAAGTGGTGAATTCACAATGGAGGATAGCCGTGAATGGTGAGTTGGTGAGTGACGTGGTGAGTCGTCGTCGGCGTACTATTATTATCACTGGCCGGTTGGCCTTCCGTCGGTGGTTGTGCTGGTTGGTATTTTGTTGCTATATCTGTATCTGTGGTCAACTGACAAACCTTACAGGAAAACCTGCACCTGAACCCGTCGACTCGAAACTCATTATTACATGAAAATACCATCATGTCACAAAAATAATCATAATGAATAATAAAATTATTTGAAGTACCTGTAAATCATATCTAATTTATGTTTAATAATACGATAATTTCGACAATCGTTATTTACCAGTACCAAAGAAGGTCTAGCTAGTTTCCTAAAATTGGATTTAGGCAGCATAGGGGATAGCGAGGTACGTTCTTGTGCGCCACCGGTCTGTGTTGACCGTGCGATCGGTCGATGGGTCGGTCGGCAAGCCGGCCGGTCGGTCGAAAGGCGAGGGTCCACAAGTTGCATGACCTCAAATATGTAATTAACATTTATTTAACATACATGGACATCAATATTCTTTATTGATTTTCTGAAGTCACGTGACATGATATCAGCCTCAATATTTTTTAACATCGACGCATTGTTTGTTGATGTCATGTTTGTTTGTACCTCACTTAAATTTTGAAGCGGTTTGTGATACATAAATACGTAGGTTACGTGTACCTTATATGCATTTCGGGTGTGCTTCGTTAAAGTTTCCTTTGGTATTTTCCAGTTTTCATCAAATGTTTGTAAGTTATTAAAGTTCGTACTGCATTTGAGATATTATTCCGTGTGTTTTCACAGCGTTGCCAGTTCGATTAGTCAAAAAATCAGCAGAAAATGAGTGTATTTATTAATCAACAATATATCTTAATTTTTTACACTCCAACTAATTTTGCTATGTAAAACTTGCGGGTATTTAATTAGTTAATGTAATTACTCTAAGTTATTCGGTAATAAATGTGATAAAGAGGTCAGAAATGATAATTATATTCTAACTGGAAATAATACATTTCATCTTCGACTCGAGACGCAGCATCACATCCATAGTCCACTTCAAATACGACGGATGTTACCAACCAGTTCAAAACTTGAAACTTCTTCTAAATGACATTGTTCTGTGAAATGTTATTATCGTTCGTTATAGATATCTGTAGGTGCGATACGCTGTGGTGGTTTTTTTATTGGTATGTATTTGAAATTAAAACAGAAAATCTCGGTCTAGTTATCCATATAAAAAGAAAATTTATAAATATAAATTTCTCGTTAACATCAATCATGTTTGAATGAATTGTAGGAACGCTCGGTTATTCAACTAACGATCTGCCAAAGGAATAACCACTCGAGTGAACGCTTGCGCCTGTGCCGTTTGTAGTATTTATTATTGTGAATTTAAAAGCGAAACGGTTTGAAGCTTTAGCATTCAAATTTGAGATGAGAATTAAACACGAGTTGAAGCCTGGCGTGTCTGTATGGGACGACAACTATACGTTGATTAATAATGACAGCACACCACGTTACAAGCAATACGGAGACCAAGTATTTTAATACAAACAAACGACTTGCAACGAATACTCCGTAATTTTGATAATTCGACGTAGAGTGAAACGTGAATGGTCCATTACAGGAAACATAACGTTAAATAAAAGTCAATATAGACGTGACTTACTAACTAAACTGCAAGTTTCCGTTGGCACGAAATTGTTCTCGTCACCGCACACTGACAGAACACGCACACGCACACGCACCGCACGTTTGTGTGTTCTCCTATTATAAACACGTTAAGCCTCACCCTAATAAACGTCAAAACATTTCTTTTACAATATACTTCTACGACTTAACATCGACAAGACTGATATTTTACATAATTGTTTACGAAAATCAAATTATAGTAAATATTCACATTTATTATAATTAATTATACATAAAACAAGTAATTCCATATACTGAACATAAAATTAAAACACAAGTTTTTATTTCGTGGAACCTTCCTTTGGAATATTTCATTATTCATGCTTTGTTTTAATTGTCTGTTATTTAATAATGTCAGATTCATTTGTACCCGTTCATGATACAGACGAAGTTGAGATAGTCCCGCCGTCGCGTGGCGGGTGAGCAGAACACTTTACATTTTGCCTAGAGCAGTGCTGCGATGAAAAGACATCAACGCGCGCGAAGCGACTTTTAAATGTTCATTGAAATTAAATGGTATATCTATTTACTGCGATATTGTTGTTCTTGTTGTACGAATAATGGTAAAATTCTGACAGGCTAGTCGTCGTGCCTGGTGGTGCACTGTGTTAGTTCACAACTGTACTGCTTGTGGTTATTGTATGTACTCGTTGGTAAGAATGTATTATGTACGACAAAATTAGTTAACATGCCGGGTACGGTCGACAGTGGTAGCCGACCGACCATTGGAGGCTTCGATGAATCAGTCGAGGCGTGGTGTTGTCGCTGTTAGATAGCATTTGTTAGACCGGGTCGATAACATGCAACACGGTCGACAACAGACCGTTCCACCGATCTATCTATCTATTCTCGTAAGTAGGTGCGCTTCGAACCCTCCTTCGCCCTCGTACCCGCAAATGGGTTGAAGTTGGGGGAGCACGTATAATTTTTGACGTGATACATTCCGTTAACCCTGTCGTGACTTCGACTTCGACTTAACCAAAATTACGTTAATAGAATATCAGAACCACTCCATTCTCGCAATAAACCTTCTTCTGTCATCTAAATTGTTTGAAGTCTAAGACTGTTGAGACGTCTGTCTGAGTATCGAGCTCCAGTTGTGTGTGGCAGATGCACCTCCAGGGACAATATCCTTGGATGCGGCGACTATATCGTCAGAGAATATGATGAAGGGGTCTGTTTATAATTATTAATATTCACTACATAGGATCCAGCTCGGAATGTTGACCTTGGTCAACCTTCCCTGTGCACATAAATTATGTCCGCCTCGAGAATCGAACTAACCCAACCCAAGTGTGGTTAATAGGAGCAGTCCTATTTATTTTATGATAATAATTAATTTATCTGTTCATTAGCTTTATAACACCAAACCGATTGACAAAAATAATAAAAAATCATATAAATTTCGGCCGTTATAGAGATAACAACCAGCGACAGGCGCGGTGCCTGTCAACGTATGTAAGTATGTTCCATAAAAAAATTCTCACAATGTTTTCATAGTTGAACTGAACCTATGGAAAATTCTGATGTGTCACTATTTCATTAACACGTGACTTCCCGTTACGCGTGGACGATCTAGCGTGGATCATGGAGACGCGCCACTTCTCTCAGTGATTCATCTTCTCTCTTGTACATACTTTCAGACAATCATTTTGCATGTATCACTTTATTGTAGCAACTAGATTAGTAGTTTCGTGCGCTAAACGTCTGAGACCTATCACCGATTACCATCAGATGAAAGTGTTGTCAAGCATTAACTTATGTAAAAATAATATGTACGTCATTATTTAACTTAACGCCATCTATTGTCAGAGGGAGTAGTCAATTTTCGTTCAGGTGGCACAGTTTAGATCGATGGTCTTGAGAAATAATCTGAAAGTCATCGGACCCACGGGCGGTGAGAGGTGGAGAGAATGTTGTTGAAGATACTCTGATGAAGTGTATAGTTGTTATTGTATAGTATCCCTTATTATCCCTTGAAGTTGTGCTAGTGTTTTTTTTTTAAATGGACATAATATTTTTTCGGTCCCTTCACGGAGGAGCTAAATAAAGAATTTTCGCTATAACAATTTCTTATATATATTTCTATGACAAGTTAAATTTATTTTCCGAAAATCGCAGAGCCATAACTGCATCCCAATCGAAAATGTTCACGTCCGTTCCCACCTACACAGCTCACAGACATTTCACACTTTTCCCACTCGTACATTTTATTCCGTAAGCCGCAGTGGACGTGTACCCTTAAGCACGTCGACTCTATCTCTCCACTGTGCTATCAGTTAGTTTCATAAAGCTCGTCAAGATGAACGGCCGTCGGTGCCGCGGTGCCGCCGTGCAGTAACGCCGCGACTGCGACGACAGCGACGTTGACCGCCGGAAGTCGATTTGTCTCGACGTGTTTGTCTGCTCAATAAGCCACTTCCGGTCGTCCGTCCAATCTGGACCTCGTGTTTCGCAAATTCACTCTTAACGACGAAGGTTAGAGCTGCTTTCCGTTTGGGACTCCTGCGAACTGGTCCGTGGACGTAGGGATTGCACTCAGAAAATTCGTGTGAATAAAATGTTTGTCGGATGTTACATTAATTTGAACCGTATTTTAATGCTCTGAGGTTGCTTTCACATCGCGTGAGGCGGTGTGATTGACCCCAATCCTGAGTTTATTTCGGGTCACACTTGATGTGTGAAACTTACATACGTATTTGTATACAAAATAAACATTGACAGGTTTAATAAAATAACGTATTTACAGCATGTGAGTTTTAAATAAGCAGTTTTATTAGGAAGTTGTAGGTATGTATTTACTTTATATTGTAGGTACACGCACAGGCCGATGGGCAAAAATTTATAATTAAATTCAAAGCTCGTGTCAAAGACATTCTTTCGACGAAAGGCGGAAGGCAGGAAGCGTGCAGAACTGTAGATGGCAGTATAGAAGCACTTCGCACACAACTGTAAAACATATTAGGTATATATTTTAGTTCGTTGTGGCCATAACATATTTTGAAGAGCCTGAAGCTTTTCGACTCGGAGTATGTTTTTGATCTTGACTAACTAGAGGCAGTTCGCACTGAATTGCCTTAATTATGCCCTATGATTTCATATATACTTACTATGCGTTCATACACACTGCCCCAGTATCAAAAATAATTATATAATGGAATTGTATTCATTATATCCCTTCGAAGTGAGAAGGCAGCTCTGATCAAAACATATCAAAATAAACTGTTAGTAAAATGTGATACTCTGCTGAAGTGACTCCATCACCAGAACCGGCTCTACAGTACTTTTCCGTGATTTCTTGTTTTATTTCTACTTAATCAGTCATGTACACACGTAATATTGCAAAGTGTGTAACATTAACTATAACAAAGGTACTGGTTTATTTCCTACGAAATTTCTACCAGCAGATTGACATCAAGAGGGACATGAAATGTGCACATGATATATAAATATGTCACAATGTTCACACATTCATTATATGAATTTATAGCTGGAATAAAATACTGGAGATATAAGAAACACATATCACGACACTTGCTCCGGCTTGCTTGCTTGATCTTTCGAAAACTAATAATTTTGGATTTCCTTATGTTAGGCAGAAGCGAATTCCAAAGTTGCACCGCATAAATATTGAAGGTTTATTTTTTATAGAGGTAAGATTTTTATAAATTCATATATTTCATACAGATAATATCTTTAAAGTTGGACACCCAGAAGACAGAGCATTCGCCCCGCACGCTTGCATAAACTGAATGATTACTTTAAATGCCAGACACATAATTAATATTTATTTAATGTTTGCCGTGACTGCATACAAAATATTATCCTTGGGAGTCTGTAACTTTTTTGGCGCTGCTATGAATAAATGACCTGAATTGACATGAACGACATGGAAGGGACATCCGTCTCGTGTAAAATATCAACATTTCGTTATATAAAAGTTATTACTGTGCAAAACATTCTAGAATCTCGGACTGGTTATGTAACCACGAATCTACTGTCTCTGTCGCACTAATTAAGACAGATAAGGAGAGCGGAACAGGTTTCCATCGCCTTGAACTTACTGTACCGCTAACTGCGAGGTATCGTATACCTTTTGACGAGGTGGCGTGGTACGATTGTCGATGTTTGCATACGACAACGGCGGCCACTGCGAACAGTATCTGACGCTACCACGATGCGCCAGCGCTGGTTAGTGGTATGCATACTTACCATATTTATGTAATATTTGGTCGTCCAATCCTGTGTAATGAACATAAACCCCTTTTCACAGGTTTATAGTTCCATTAATTTAAAACGTAACTAAAAAACGTCATAAAAATACATATGTGTATTATTATTTAGGTATCACACGTTATCACTTTCACACATTGTGGGCCTTCTGGAAGAATAAGTATTGCCCTTGAACAAATTATGTATACATTTTTTGTTTCCGGTATTTTTTTTGTTTGTTCTATAATAACTAAATAAAATAAAGTACTATATATAAATAACTAAAATAAAGAAAAATGTATTCTGGACCTTCTTGTGTGACGTCAAACCGGTAAGATGAACAAACGCGCGCCTCTTACATTACAGCACATTGACTGCGTTCTAAATAGTTATATACAATCGTCCACACATACACACGTATATACCCGTTGTGATCCGTAATGAGGTGTAAATTTAGCTGAGTCGCAATTAAAGCCGCCAGCGACAGCCCTTTAGTAATTGCGTAACCGATACAAATTTTGTGCTGTCTTCGCAACCCGCAACCCGCAGCCGGCAGCCGCAATTAATCGTACCGGTGTTGCACGCGGGCGCGCCGGTGCTTCCTCGACACCGCGCTCATTACGTTATCATGTAATGCACTAACACATTTGTACATCTGCAATAAAGTAGTTCGGTGACTTGTCGCCCTCTCGGTGCTAAAGGTTATACTGGACACTGAAGTTTGACCACCGCTGCCACTTCGTTTATTAATCGTATACGTGTGTAATTAGTTGTTATTGTTTTGGTGACTGATATCGATGTAATCGATCTAATTTGCAGGAATATATATTGTTTTGAATTGAATTGAATATTCCGCTAAGCCAGCACTGTGCACACATCAGCACGGTTCCGACTTCCCACAGTCGAGCCGATGCGCCGCGGGCGCGTCGCGTGCGAATAGTTCTTTAACCGACGATCAGCTCTTCCGTTGTTACGCAAACTCTTTTCATTGTACTGCTTACAAATTGGTTTAGCTTGATTGAAAGGTTAATTAATCAATGTATGGCTCGCTACCTGCCCGTTCTAAACTGATAGTCGTTCAAATAATTACTTAGTGGGTAGCTGGGCCCTGCGTGGCTATGTTAACACAGCGTTGAATGTTCCTTACCGCTGATGGTACCTTTATCTTGGTGTGATTACTGTTATCGTTAGGTTTCTGTGACGCATCATTTGTGCGTGTGACAAGAAGTACATACCATCGTACATTGTAACCGCGGACTGGAACAATGTAGATTAATGCTAATTATATTAAGTTTTAATATTTATTTACGTATGATACATATTATTTATGTATAACACAAGTGTTGACTCTTAGAATGTTGACTGTGAATGACGACGCTGTATATAGCTAGATGTATTCGCTTTAAGTCTATAACGGTAATCACGGTGATGTGATAAACCCGCCTTATTTATTTGACTACTGTTGAACTGCTTCGACCGCTATTGTAACTTTGACATTGTATGTTATTGACAAAGTATTCAGATTTTAGCGGTACATTGCTGAATATTTAAAACTTGATCGAAATTGTTGTGTAATAACAGCAATGTACTATAAACTTATCTAATGTTCGTTTGATGGTTAGGCCATTGACTGCAATGCTTCGGTGGTCCTACTGGAAAATTATAAGCGAGGTTCATAGCTACGGTTTTCGCGAACCTTATATTACAGTATTAGAGATAATATTCGTTTGATTATTTGAATATAGGTTTCACAATGTCTTGTATGTGGTATTCATAAAATTAAAGATAATTGAATATGTTTTGCTTATAAAACATTAATTTAAATTCTTTATTTCCAGTAATTCTTGTTTGTAACATTTAATGTTAAGATTACGTATTAACTTGCTTTAAACGTCAAATTGATAAAATACCGTCCCGCATAGGTCACATATCTATCTACCTATTGCTGATCATGACGTGACAGCGTCACTTCTGTTATAAAGCTAGCACTGTTATACCTGCGTTTACTTGTGGCTACACAGATAGAGTTGCCACATTTGACAATTTGTCAACGAGTACATATTGTCGCATGTGAAGGTTCGATAAAATGCCAATGTTGTTGCACAGATACTTTATTTCACTTCAACAGTACTAATCAATCGCACTCTCACTCGTCGATCGCAGGTGTTGCGCTTAGCTAGGAGAGAACGTTTGATGTCGTGTCTGAGATCCGAATGACTAGTGTCCGAATGAATTGTGAAGTTATGCGATTTTAAAAAGCACGAAATTAAAATTTACACTGATTTCATTACATTGATTGATATTGTTTGTGTAATAAAATATTATGCATCCAAAAAATTTTATATGATTTTAATATGAATAAAATTATTTAATAAAAATATTGATCTAAATTTAATATAATGATTTTATATGAGTAAAACATCAACTGTAGTTATTTTATCAGTGCTTATTATTTTATTGTTTAGGATAAAAATACAATCATTTAATCACATTGGTGTTCTGACGTAGAAAGGGTGCTTAACACGGACGTGAAGAAACTGCAAAAGCAACTCCCCGGTACACCTGTTAATGTCAAAACAACGAGAACGACAGTTACAAAGTAACTTTCTTGTCATTCATATGTCGTTTATCTACAGCTGTGCTTTAACATGTCGCTTAAAAATTCCAACTTTGGGACCGCATTGTAAAAACGCACACCGAGCCCCATGTAAGAACGCCGAACCTTTGAAAGCGACACGGAGACTTAACCAAATTTACATACGTACATTTTTTCGGATGTACACTAAATAACCGTACCGATATTGCCAGGCCGCGCCACGGATGACGTCAATTTAATCTATGATTGCTCTTTTGTGCAATACAAATATGAAATCAGCTGATTTACCCTGCATCAGGACACCACAAGACAAAGACTATGAAACTAGGCAAAATAAACAAGTCTAGC
>DWPT01007142.1:0-10990 GCA_018251895.1 Agathymus mariae mariae | reverse complement strand
AAATAAAAAAAATAAACATTAAATCTAAAAAAAAAAAAAAAAAAAAAAAAAAAAGTATATAAAAATATTTAAATAATAATAAAAAAAAGACACAAACAGAAACAGATTATTTTAACGTAACAAGTCAATAACAGACAGTATTATGTGGAGGCTGGTAGCCATCTTGATAGAATTTTACACACCTTTGTAGTCTTCCTCGTGTCGAATAATATAATTCACATTTATAGTTATTAAGTTTTTATGGTTCGCTTAGAATTATATATCGTTATACAATCTTAACCTTAAAACACCGTTGCTTTCATTGCTTTTTAAGCAAAATTGGTGTAGACGATATTTCCAGCAAAATTTCACCCGTACAAATATTTTTAACCTGCATTATTTGTAAAATTTTACCAATAAGTCAAAAAACTATAAATGTCATCAGCACAAGTAACATAATATTTGTACCAATTTGAAGCTTTATCTTTTATTGATTATAAAAAAACCAGCAGGCGATACATAAAAATTGCGTCCTGTAAATGATACATTTTGGAATTTTCATATTAACTTTTATTTCCAGTTTAATCCAATTTATCTAACCAAGATTAATAAATTTTAAACGCACAAAAAACTTAAGGGTACGACGTAAATAATATCCCTAAAAAACTACAATTTGATGTCGAACAGCCAGTGTCTTGTTGAGTAAGTTATTTTTTATATATTTAGTTCAACAAACCCATCGTAAAGTATAAACCGTGGCTACTCAAATAGGATTTATAGATCAATAGGGATATATCTTATTATTTAACTTGTGAAATAAAAGCTAACTTCTTGCTATCTTTCTTTTAAAAGAATGATTGAAATAAGTGAATTTATGAACTGTCAAAGTAGGACTTAAAACGTTCGTTCTCTTCAATTGATGAAAACAATTAATTTTCAGCTCAAATAACCTGTAAGAAAAAAAGATTTATAATGAAATCCAAGGCCATTTATCTACTTAATACATTCATACATATTTGGCACTGCATTAAACGCATCTATACAGCATCACACCCATCAGTTTCCACTTAGTTTTATAGTTCATACATACTTTATTATAGATATATTTATTACACGCTTTAACAACACCGTTCATAGCCTAAAGGCTTGTTTTAATAATAAGTAAACAAACTAAATATCAAGTATCATACGCGGTCGGTAGTTGAACGGGTGACCGCCAGTGGCATTTTTTTTAACGCCTCCATGCCTTTTAGTCGACGTTAAGCTGTCAATTTCGGTTATTTTCGGAATTCCGACACTTGGGTTGGGCTCATACGCCTCCATTGACTCCCACAGCATCAACGCACTGAGGTACACTTCTGATTTCCTCAATTACGAAGAGAAACCCGTGCTTTGCAAAGCATGTTAATGAGTTGAACCCGAGCTTTATTGTTGTTAATATCCAATTAGGTTAGCACATTAAGAATTAGAAGTAGAGAAAAACAAAAGCCGTAACATTCCTCTCCAGCAATTACTTCATAATATAAAATAACAGACGATTGGTCGACGCAAAAAACTAATTCGAATGTAGGTCCGTGGTCAATAGCCAACTAGTTAAAAGTAATAGCATAATATATTATGTCAATGCCTTGTTTCAGGCCGCTATTGAGGCCGCCATCATACTTTCTTGTTTTATGTTGATATCACACGTAACGAGCACCAGACGATCTTGATGTCGGACAGAGAAAATAATGTATTTATTTATGTTACCGCTTTAGGTATTGTCATCTAACGACCCGTATTTATATGTGATTGTACAACGTAAACACCGACTTCAACGTCGACTTCCCGCATTTAGGACCTGAAATCGAAGACTTTACGCAACGTTAGGATGTAAGGGACTCCGTACATCTTTAAGTCCAATCCAACCTCTCCTGCTCGTGGTGTACCCTACTGAACAACGGACGAGGCTATCGCAAACGGTCCCTTCTGTTGGAGGTCGCTGGGCTTTGTACCACCCAGATTAATCCAACAGTACTTGCATGGTGGTAGAGTATTTTACCCGTCTGGCTAGCTACCTCCCTTCTTCTAAAGTTTCATATGTCTTTTGGTGCCATCGTCAGAGAGCCAGTAACAACGCGAATCCTGCGCTTCCTTTCCGGTCGGTAACAATTCAACTTAATTAAATTAATCGTATCATTTGTCGAAACCAGAGAGCTAAGAACATACTGGAGCTGAAACTAAGTTGATGTATATTGAGTTTCCTGAAAATTCCACGCGGTGGCGCTGCACGGAAGGTTTACATAAGACTGTCAATAAATTCGACCAGAAGAGTTATATTCATTACGAACTACGAGGCCAGTAACTGCCAAATCTGCCAGGCTCTCTACACAACAGATTCAATTGTCTTATCACATGAGAAAAAGAGGTATATAATTTATACGTTCAAACTGAAATTAATCGAACTACAATAATAATTATCGAGTAACTTGTAAGAAAACCGTTATATCAGATAATGTTTCTTTCATCATTCAGCAAAGCTATGTGAAACTAAATACCACATTATAATTGACTTATATGTTCAAAATAGAAGAAAGTATTCAAAATACAGTTTAGCTATATTTATTGTTCAACTAACTAATGGAATAGTTTCAGTTCAAAATCCTTTTTTGGACCAAACGGACTGAGCTAATATGCATAAACTCGATCGTTACAAAAACCGAAAACTCATACAAAATTAAATTTCGTGTCAAATGTTTCATTTGAAAGTTCAACTACCTCCCTTCTTATTTATTTATTCTAGTTCAATATCGTTAATATCAGTTGCTCAATAATGCTCTTCGCAAAGACAAAGATCTTCCATCAAGACAGTGTTCAGTTCCTACTCCGTAGTGCAGTCCTTAGACGAGATAAACGGTCACGACTCGGCATTAATCACGGCCAGCCATGTTTTTTAGCGTTTTATCCTATGTGTATCTCTTTATCTATAGCTCCATCTCATTTCTTCCCATTATTTGCTCCCAGAGATCAAGACGGCCGAGGCAAACCAAATTGCTTCTTTTGTTATACGGTTGCCAGTTAAAACTTTTTGTCGTGAGCCAAACTGGTTAAAGTATGAACCGAAGTCAGACGTAAGCTTTGAGACAAAAACTGTGGACGATTCATAATATAATGAATTTAGTGTTTTAACAATAGCGCTGTAGCAAATCGACGATGAAAGCTCTATATTCGCTGTAAGATCATCGGCGTTACTATTTTTTTTTATTTAGTCGCCGTCAAACTCGGTAGATATACATGTAACCTTTAGCTGGCTAAGACCTGACACACTGGTTGGCTAAGAACTTCAACATCCACAATGGAGTAGTGTTTTAAATAGAAAGAAAGAAAGAAAGAAATACATTTATTCACGGCTTGTACACTTACATAAACATTCATCTATAATCACAGTATAAAAAAAAAAATATACCCTTATCCTTCTCTACGGGAGGTAGTTGTAATTAATCATGCCTTTTATGTACAATGAAAAACACAGGAAAAGAAAAAACATAATTACAAAATAACATCCCTACCTATATAATATGAATCTTTTAATTTTAAATATCTGATCGAAAGGTCTATATGGGTTGGTTGAGGAGGTCCTGTCAAATTTATTGATGTTGTCTCTGCCTGAATTGAGGTTACAGGTTTGATATAAATGTCTGTATTCGGCAGCAGTCAATATCATGGCAACAGTGGTGTTTATCGAGGGGATTTTCCACCAGGCCAAGGGTTCATGCCTGGAATGCGGTCGTACTTCGTATGTCCAAATGCGTGTCCAAAATTGAAAACGTTTATAACGTGATTTATTGATTTATGAATAACGTAGCGCCATCTCTTATTGTATAGTGGAAATTAATTCTACTCGCCACTTAAATATAATATTAAAAACGTACCTATCTTATCTAGGTTATATCATTGATGAAATTAAATATATAAATGACAAACGTGTCTGGAAATGTTCTGCGTTAAGATCAATTCATTCCAGTTACCACGATACCTTTGTCACGTGTCAACATGAGCATAAGTTTCCTTCATAACAAGTCACTAAACCGACATTCGAAGCGTATGATGTGCAAAGATTATTAGTTAGTATTTGAGATTTATAGCATAAATACTCCTACAGTATGTAGCTGCGTGCATCGGTGCGTCTTTTAATAATCGTGCTTCATTTGATTGACTTGATCGATTGCGTTCTTATTCTCTCAATATATTTTTTCTATCAAGACGATTAATAGCTACGTCAGAGTACAATAGATGGCGCTACCATCAAATTATTAACGTCAAAAGCGTAGATGGTAAGCGTTAAGTATGTATTTTATTTAATTAAATAAGGTATATGCTGCTCAATAAAATGTTAACCAGAACTACGTTTGCTCCGACAACTAGTTTAAAAAAAACTGTTTTATGATGTTACATAGGAAACAATACAGTTATCAGATCATATTCACCTTGTAAAGCATACCAAATAAAAAGTGAAGATAATAGTTTTATTTTCATAGGTATGTTAATTAAACATGTTCTGACATATATAAATCGCCATCCAAATAGCCAATTTAATACGTTAAAAAACTAAACGCAACAGTATTAATTTCAATGTCATCCATTTGGTACAATATATTCATATTCAGCACACATTGACAATGCAATAATAATTATGAAATATCTGCACGTGCAAGAATATCAAACGTATCGCGGCGGCTATTACAGACTGGTTACTAATGTTATAACAACATTAATATTAATAAAATAATCCTTGTAATATTGCTTTGTTTTACAAATATGTGTGATATCACACACACACTAACTTACACACAAAGTTTTAAATTTGTTTTTTTTTTGTATATCGACACTAGAATTTGGAAATAAAAACGTTTATATTTTAAATTTCCTTACACATTAAAAAAAAAAATGAAATCAATGATACTGTTTCTAAAGGTTAAGATGTTTTACGCTACATCCAACTACCGTTCAAGGTGAAATATTCCTACGAAGCAGATGAATGCAAGTTGCTTCAATTCAGACTGAGCAGGTAATGGTCCGGTAGCAAGATAATCGTATAAAAGATCAAGCAAATTAAATAAATATCACATCCCCTAACACTCACTGCTGAGGTCTCCCCTCATAATATGAGGGGAGGTGGTCACAGTCCTCCACTCTTGAAAATCTCAATAAAAAATGCGATGTTCAGTTTGACAGCTCTGTTCAATAAAAGATGCTTCATCCTAAACCACTGCAGATGCAGATAGAGATATGTTATAAAAGAAATATACTTGATATTTTTTGAATGAGATTCCTAGGCAAATTGCTAGTCTACACATATAATAAAATTTAACAAGTTCATATATTTCAAATTCACAGAACGAGAAAAACCTGAAACAATACGGGTGCTATTTCTACTCGTACTCCGTAGTTTTTCTGAAGCGAAGCGGGGGCGGTTTGACAGCTGCGTAATAAAAGAAGCTGTAACTGGAGAATCCATAACAAACACCCAACTCAGATTTCACGTTCGTATACTTAACCTCGGCACTTTTTAACTAAGCTCGCGAGTCTAATTTGCAAACAACAACTACCGTAGTCACCCTGCGGTAAATGTGAGGCGCGGGGGGAGGGGGGGGGGTGTTAACAGCCCTCGAGGAGGTGTATTCACACGTCAGTAATTTTGTACTTGAGGGATTCGTTTTGGGCGGCCACGTTCCATGATTTACGTGTCGTATGGGGTGTAATATACGTATTACGATTTGCGTTTCATATTTCCACAGAGAAGGTTTAGTACTTTTTGGTGAAATAATCATAAAATGAGTTTCATATTTAAAGAAAGGATAATCTCACAGATTGTATTTACAGAGTAGTAATTATTAAATTTCATGAACTTGTCACCTTTAACTTAAATTTAATCGGAAGCGAAAATTATCCCATGGTTTGGAGAAAAACTAGTACAAACAAGGACAAAATATATAATGTGAATATTTTTTAGTAATTTTTCAGAGATTTGTGTATTTATGATCAACAAATATTAATCCATAAATACTACATGTTGTAAGCCGGTCATGATAGATCGCGTTAAATAGAATTTTCTACTGTGTGTCCAAGAAACATTTACATATTTTAGATTGATAATATTTCCGTCAGAATTTACGGAAATATAGGGTTAATTTAAAGACAAAAGGTTATTTTATACAAAGATCATTTCAAAGACCCGAATACTATGACTAGCGGCCCCCTCCGACATCGTTCCGATTGAACAATTAATTATATAAATGATTTTATTGAATTATATTTCCGTTTATCCGTCAAGAGCTACTCCAACTACAGTGACAGCTGCGCCATGCAGGTGTAGTATAATTATCTAAGTTGGGACAGCTCTGCAACACCTGGCCACTTTGATAACAATTATTTACGGCTTAACTTGATCTCCAAACTTAGAAACGGCACGAAGTGAGTTTCACCTGTTTGCGTGTAACAAACTAGTTATTCTACCTAAATCTTCCGGGGATTTGTGATAATATTGTTGGTACATATGAACGATAAGCACATAAGAGAAAGTAGTCTAACCTTCGTCCAGCTCCGGAATATAGCGAGTGCCACCAATGCGTTGTCAGCCACGACGATAGAATCACTGTTTAGATGTTCCGACACAGCGACCAACTTTATAGTTTTTCGAAGTACAGGCGGTACCTTACCACCTGGATTAAGGTGCGGTTATAAAGAAACCATAAACGGAAGAAAGTTTCACGTGCTAGTCATTAGGATGTACTGCATCCTAAACAGAGAAAGTTGACTCGAAATCAAAGATGGATAGAGTTTCTTTGCACCTCTTAGATAAAGTCATCCGATAAGATAGATCAAGAAGATTACTTATAAGTCGCAAGAAATTCCTCACTAAAAAAACCAACATAATTCACTGGTTTCCTACGGTACCACAAACGTGGTAAGCGTTTGTCCAATTAAACGACAATTTGCTATCAACAAATGCAACAACAACAATTGGGGCCGGTCAGTGGGGCAGTGGGTGACAAGATGCGGGCTAATGTTGTCTGATAACAAGTTCTTGCGAATAGCAACGGCGATAGACCGCTAATTGGATACCAACTTATTATCAATTATTTGTAACTGTTTGTCCACCTAACCTATTACTCCAGATGTATACAATAGTTTTTAAAAATTAAAAGATTAATTGTTACTACGATTATTTCTTTAGTATGTTTTCATTAAAAAAAACTATTAGATGAGCAAGTGGTCATCACTGTCCACGAATAGTAGTAAAACCCTATGGTCACGGGATACCTTATGTGAAGCGCAAATGTCCATGACATCCGTATATCTTGCACTACGATCGCAATACGATACAGACTTATATAACAATTTCCCAATGCAGGTAATAGCTGTCCAGAAAGACTACCGCAGTGAAAACGGTTATAAATAAAACCTTTGCATTTAAAAATGCTTTTAAATCGAATATAATGGTTCGGTTGATACGATCATTCTTTTGAGAAAACTAAGGAAATACATGTTTTATTAAACATTTGAAATTTATAAAGTCAGACGTAAAAGAAGAATATTAAAAAATCAACAATAATAAACAATCACAATATACAGAAAATTGCTTTTCGTAACGATATTAATTACAAAAACAACACTTAGCGACTACAAAGCCATTTAAAGACTAAGCTTTGATATGCGAGCATTATTTGTGATAAATAATTTGGCCGATAATTCTCTATAAAACACTCTGAACAACTGTTATAATTGAGATATATTAGGTCAAGTAATTTTGTCCAGTTTCCATCGATTTTAATTAAAGTAAGCCATCTTTCGGATTTCGCGTCGTCACGATTAGATAGATGTAGCGGCGCTATAGACGATCAATTAAGCAAGTCCATTAATAGAACAAAATGTCAATGACATTGGCCGGTCGTTGGCCTGTCAGGTGTTTCCCTGATTTTTATTCTGGCGAATTTGAATCGTTAATGATCGAGGTTATTGGAATCAAAGTTAAAAATGGTTTGCACGTGTCGTAAAATCCACGTTGGCTAAGTTAATAGTCTATGTATGTATGATATGTTTTGCTTTGATTTTAAGGAATCAATTTGTTTATATAACTAAGTCAATGATCACTACATAATTATTTAAAATAGTTATGAATTATTGAATTATGGTCATTGCTTTTTTTATTATTGCACATGCCGGCAGCATTTTATAGAAAAAAAAAAGCACTTGCGTCACTGAAAGAAAACACGTCGCTACATAAGAAAAGGTACATGAGAATAGTTTAAAAAGATCTCAAAAGTATGAACGCGTGTGTAGTTTGTAAAATCACAGTCGACTATAGTTCCGTACGACATATTGATTTCAACTCCTGTCAATCTGAGCCCAGACCAGAGCGATAGAGTGACAGGCAGTGATTATGAAGACGTCCACCAAAGAAAAATTACATGTTAGGATGTTGTTTTACTCTTTTACTAAGTGAATGCTTCCCTCCCACAACAACAATCCCACCTGATGGTAAATGCCGATGTAGTCTTTAATAATAAAACGCATTTACGTAGCAAAAACGTATCCACTTTTGAGTTGAATATAGTTTACAATATAGTCAGGGTTGATCAAGACTGTCTCCGTGCAGCCGAGTCGTTCGGAGGGCATCATCAAGTGTGACCTTTAAAGAGATCGAGCATGATGATTGTATAATATGCAGCATCTATTGACGAATCTCTCCCCATACCGAGGTACTCGGACAACTCAGGTGAAAAAGGTCAATATTTAATAATTTTAAATGTGTTTCGGTTGGTTAGATAAACGAACCACTGTCTACTTCTTTCGTCCTTCTAAATAACATTTAAACAGCTGTTAGAAAAGGTTAAATATTGTAAAATTATAAATTTACCAACCTCGTGATGCATTTTGAACTCATCAACGGCCAGTTTCTGTGACCTATCTAGCTGTTCATACAAGTTAATAGTGTTTTGGTTCTCTGTGAACTTACTCATCTTTAGATATCTTTACTAAGCTCTGTTCCCCAGAACAAGGGATAAATTTCAAGGATAGAAATGTGGCTGTATTTTTGTTTATTAAAACACAATACTGCACTTAAAGACGTTATAATGTTAAATAAAACTAACAGTTAAAAATAGATGATAAGAATCGGCCGTAAGTCAAGATCGCGGAACGGAATTTATTCCTTGAATACAATAGTTTTACACGAAGAATTTTATGATCGTGTGCGTTAAAGATGCCCTCCTATGATATACGTAGAGTACTCGTAATTTTAAATGACGTCACCTATGTACGTCATGTATGAACCGTATCAGCGTGGCAATATTGATCGCGACCGGCTCATTTCGCATGACACGGCTGTTAGCGAGTTGTCAACTCGACCTTAATTGACCGTAATGTAGAATTGTGGAGAGGAGCGGCTGAAGTCATTCACAATACATCGTTTTTGTTTGTTTGCATTGTGATTCGTAGCGACAGTTCTCCAACTTCGTTAATAATGTCGCCGTGTTCTGTAATTCCGAGTTACAAAGGGGCGGATATGTAAAAAAACTTAATTTTTTGGATTGTCTTATCAATGTTTTGAAAACAAAGGCTTTGTAAGATTCATATAGTTTTGCATATCTATTGAAAAGTCCTGTGTTTTACGTTGCGTCAGATATTAATATGACTGCTAGGGTAAATGAGTGTATGAGTGTGAAGTGTGTGAAGAAACTAACTGTAAAATCGTTTTTTTTACAGGAATGCAGTAGCAAGCGTGCGCGACACCCACCTGGCGTTAAGTGGCCAGTGCTGCCGTGAAACTGGTTTGGTTTTACAATTGGTACCGACAATTTGTCACTTGCCTCTGATGGGATGACGTGTTCATTGCATGCATAATGTTTGCATGACGATAATATTTTACCTTCAAACGGACATCAACCATTAATAATTAATTATAAAATAATCAATAAATATTCACTTACATACTACATTTGGCCAACGTGATGGACCATGGGCTTGACCCCTCTCAGTGTGAGAGGAGACCCGACCCCAGCAGTGGGACAATACATGTTATAATGATGATCATGATGATGATAACAATGACACTACACTGAGATTCGTTGTATTGAGGGTGATACGGTTATATATATTTAACGCGACACAAACAACCAACATCCGAAAGCGAACATTTACTTAGAATATAAATAAAGGTGCTAGTCAGATATCAAGGCCGCTACCCACATCACTAAAGGATCACAACAAACTGAACCAGGGTCATCAAAAACTGTTCAATTGATATATCCTATACAAAGTAGGAGAATCAATTAAAAATAATAGCCAGTAACATGTGTAGAATATTCAACCTTTTCAGAAGTCGTGCTAATAATACTTATATGATTTTTTTTATATTCATATATACATACTAGCGGACCCGACAGTTGTTGTTCTGTACACACGTTTTTAATTCGAAAATTTCCAGTAGAAAATTTCCATTTTCCAAAAAATCATTTTCCACTGGACCAAATTGTGAATCTAAACCATTATCAAATCCCCTTGAACACACACAAAAAAATTCATCAAAATCATTCCCGTCCTTTAGGAGGAGTTCAGTGATATACACACGCACACAAGACACTTGGTAGTAAGCCTGTCCGCTGAAGGAGGGATTTCGGCTTCGATTTTCGGCCGAGGTAGACATTTATGCGACAGACAAATGTTTGTTATCGGGTCCTGCGTGTTTGTGATGTTTTAAATGTGTATGTCCATGCCATTCGCTACACAGGGAATCCTAGTGCGGGGCCCTGAGTGTGTGATCGCTCCTTACTTTTATTTCTTATTTATCTTGTGTTCAGCAGTAGTAGTAGTTCATGAAATAAGTAAGAACCACTTTCTTTGGTTATAGCTGTCTGAAACGAAGATTTTTGTTTAAATCTTTCTTGATTTCTTTTTGTTCTTTCATGCGTATACACTTGGTATATCAATATCGGCTAGCGGCGGTGACAACTTACCATCAGTTGAGTCA
>DWPT01007141.1:0-10990 GCA_018251895.1 Agathymus mariae mariae | reverse complement strand
ATCAATCTACTGAGGTCTCCGCTGTACATTTGCATGAAAAAAAATATAAGAAGAATGTATATGATAAGGGATTTTAAGATTAAAGTTCAATTGCTAATAATTCATGTAAACTAATTATATGTTCTAAATCAATTAGACAAAAAATATACAATAACAATTATTTGTTATTTAATATTGAAGAAAAATATAATTAGTCTAATATAAAATAAAGTATATTTCTAATTATGTAATAAATAAACATTTCAGTATAACAATCTGTGTCTTGTTTTATATCGAAGCCTTATTGTGACGTTTAACACTATGTTCCGTACCACCCAGTTTAACCCCAACGGTACTTGCATGGTGGTAGGGTATGTCGCCAGCCTGGCTAGCTACCACCCTTCGTTTTAAACCGACCGTGAAATGTTTCACACTTGTTTCGATTGCAGTGTCGAAGACCCAGTAAAAATAATGCTTTTCGGCAAGCAGCGCAACGGAGTAGCCTGTGATGGTACACATGTTCATGGGTGACGATGACCACTTACCATCGACAAGTCATATAAATAAGTAAAGGTACGTACGTACAACTAGTTGCTAGTGTTATAATTTCGTGAGTATGCAGTAAGTAAAATACCACGGCACTTATCTGAAGAATTATTTTAATATTTGAAAAGTACATTATTTCGAATGGGTGTAGGCTACTTATCATGTGTATGTAAATAGTAATTAATTGTTGAAACCGAGTGAGGCCGAGACGGCAGCTATGGCCGTCTATAGCTAAACATATGGCCGTCGTTATGAGACTGCATACGACCGATGATGTCATACGCCGTCCCTGTCTTCGCACACGCGAAACCCAGTGTCCTTCACCCAATCCAAGTAGTTCAAATCCCCTTCTGTCGGAAAGCAACTAACGCCCACTGGTGCGTTAGAAATGCTGACCTATACAGAGATTTAGAACTCCCTGTCATTCAACAAGTATCTAAAGGCTGCTACAAAACCTTCTTGGAGTCCTCAGAGGAGCATTCTAATCATTTAATTAGGGATGCAGCGGATCATATCGCTCCTCCTTAAACCCGTCATCAAGTCCGGAAGCCGAGGAACGCCCTATTAGATCCCCCCAATTAGCTCTCGTCTGACTTGCAATACCGTTTGGTAGCCGATAGTCAGAAGCTCTGGTCCTAAACGTTGTTGGGATCCTTAAAACGACATAAATACTCTTCAATCGATAACACCTTCAGTGTCGACTTCTAAGCGGTTGCTGCTAGCACCCAAGTTTCCTAAAGAAGGGCCGCATTCAATGAAGGCTTAGAGACCGCAATGCCAAATCCATTTCAGTTGGTGTTCAGTGGGTAGGCACTCAGGGCCTAGCATTTGCTAGCTCATGCGTGAGTCCCACATAACCAGCGTAGCCGGCTGCGCATGTATGTATGAGCATTCACCACCTCCTCCCGTAAGAGGGAAAAAAAAGCTATAAGAATTGGTTAGCAGGATAAATATAAACAACTTACCACCGATTAATTCCAGATACCATTCATATTTGAGATGTGCTGCAGATTTTTGATATAGATTTTATATTACTTGATATTAGTATTCCAGGGGCGATTTAAAACATGGTGGTGTACATACATGGGGTATGGGTTGTGTTGTTTCATTAGATTAAAATAATATAAAAAAGTATATTTAATGACGATGCCATAGCTCAGTTGTCAGTGACTCTGCCTGCCAAGCGAGGGTCCCTCGTTCCATTACCGGCCGGGGCAGACATTTATGTTACAGGTAAATATTCGTTCTTGGGTTATGGGTGTTTGTGATATCATACTTGTGTATGTTATTCCACCCGCAACACAGGGAATCCTACTGCGTGGTTATGTAAATATTTATTTTTTATACTAGCAAACTACCCTCGCTTCGCTTAAAAAAACTACGCCTTACGCTTATAAAGTACACCTGCATTGGTTTTGAAACTGCATTAAGATTAATAGGAACAAACGCACCGACAAACAGATATACAGACAAATATTATAGCAACTATTGTATTGTGTTCTGTTGCGTTAATATACTCCCCTAATAAAACTATTGTTGGGGGCCTTCATTATTTTTCATATATCCTTTATGTACAAAGCAATCAGTTAGAATTTTATTATATCATGTATTATTATTGTTTATTAATGTTGAACAATTTCAATTAAATGAAGTGGCATCCATTTACACAATAACAGTTGTGGATGTAGCTCCAGTCGAATCGTATAAAGTTTCTGCTACAAGATCTGTGGTACGTAATAAATATAGTGTCATATAAATTATACTGCAGTTAAAAGCATTCAATTGGACCAGGTTGCGTACATTAGTCCTGTTTTTACCAATCCTGATGATCGCAAACTGACCACGTTGAATGTTTCCTTAATTTTGATGACGGAGTGATTGGCCACGGTCCCAAAACCGAAACCATTAAGTTTGCATTCCACCGTATCTTTGGGTTTGTTTCCATTAACGAATTTCTGTAGCAGAAATTTCATTTTGTTACAATTTAGTCTTAATAAATAATAATAGTTACAAATTGTCTCCTTATTTAGAAGATTTTTTGTAATAGTCGACAAACGAGCAGACAAGCCACCTGATGATAAGTGTCCATCGTCGCCCATGGACATCAGCAAAACCAAAGGTATCACTGATGCGTTGTCAGCCAGGAAATCAGAAGACGGTAAGAAAGGAAGCACTGGGCTCTCAAGCACGAGTCGTTTGGAGGCTGACTCAAGCAGGAGGGTGGTAGCTAGCCAGGCAAGTTTCACGGAAAATTATAAAGGTGTTTGTAAAACAATATTGTTATTACCTATGAGTTAAACGATTGGTCTAAAGTATAGTCCAGAACGATATTGCATTTTTTTAGTTTTTAATTTTTATGCGATAAGCTTTTATAATGGTATTTGCTTTGACGCTACGACAGGTGTGTCACAGCGGCTTCCACAGTGCATAATTTTACGAACACAGCCACTAATTGTGTGAATGCGAAATTCGATGCCATTTCGTAATTTAAAAACCCAAAAGAAAGATAACGCTTTATGAGAACAAAAGGAAACTACCATACCGTTGGTATTACTGACTAACGGCGCAGCTCAGCGTACCATGCTACGGACGTGTCTGAGGAGGAAGAGGGCGCTTTCATAATGCGCTGGAATGAGATTGTGCAGCGTAACCACTAACGTATCGTGTAAAGCCCTGTAAACAGGGTATGCCGTAAGACCTCTGTCAGTGGAGTCGGATTCTTTGGAGAAAAAGAGAAGTGGCGCCCGAGGTGCAAACAGGGCGGGCCAGTACTTTACTCCGCCACCTCGTTCCGAAAGTAGTGACAAATGGTGGCGGCATCTTTTATCTCTTTGGCTTTTCCTAAGAACTTCAATGAAATATGAATCTTGTAACGAACCATTTTAGGTTCCATATTCTTTGCTCAACATCGTTATTAACACAATGATAATGCAATAATAAAATTCGGAAATAATCGCAAATGGCCTTCGAAAGCAGTACGGGAGGGCGAAGTTGCCTGAAACGAAAATGACAGATACCAATATACATTAAATGTACGACGTAAATAAATAAGTGGACTCCAGTTGTTGAAGTTTGCAAATACATAATTAGTTCACACGCTTCTTCGAAGACAGTTCACAACACACAAGTGTAAAATTTAAATCATTAGTGAAAAAAGATCTCCATACAAAATACTCAAACAGGAAAATTCAAAATGTACCGACGCAAAATTCGTTTACGTTTCTTAAAACAAACTCAAATACAATGTGAGTATTTGTAATAAGTATACTGGGCAACATAAGGCTAACGATTCGAAATTAAGCTTATTAGTCCAACGGTCTATATTGAAAATAAAGGCGATCACTATTTTTTGAATTTTTTTTTTTATTATAATATGGTTATACTGAATATTTTTAGTATTATAATTTTTTTGTTACGTTCAGTGTTACAGAGGATCTCGGGTAGCGCCTACAGTACAAATGATCTGGCTGTAAGAACACCAAGAGTTTATCTTATAGACGTACGCTCTAGAGCCCCTCAGTGAAGAAAATGAAAGGGCAGTCTCCAGTGAGTCGCTTTAGGATGTGTCAACTGTCAATGCAATGTGTCAAAAAAGTATATAAACTTGATGGCAACTTTGTACTTGTTTGTCTTTGCCACACGAGAAAAACTGATTAAACTGCTCCATAGTTGCATACGTATTATTGTTTGCGAAATTCCCATTGAATCGGGATCCGGTGGCATTGTCTGGGTCTATTATAATAACGACGTCATATTAAACTGATAGAGCATCGTAATCGCTAATAGGGTCTTATATGATATAATTGCAGGGAAGGATAATATTATAATATTCGCTTGCAGATAGGAATTCCATGATATAAAAAGATTATTCCTGATTAAACGCAGTCGAGAGATAAGTCGAGTAATTTTCTTATATTTAGTCTATGGCTTGTTAGTGTGAGGAATAAAAATCAGCGCCATTCAGCCAAGTAAGTAATTTTAAGACCAATAAAATTTATTTATTCTCTAGTTGTCCTCAATACTAAAGTCCTAGAAACTGACACTCAAGTGATTCCATAAAAGTTTCGTTGTTTCATCGGGTGTATGTAACTCTAAAAAGCTATTAGGTACCTACTCATATTCGTTTCTCTCTAACCAGGCTAGTTATTTTTATTTTATCCCGTTTTATTTTTGAAGTATGGTCACTTTCCTTGCAGAAGTCGATAAAGATATAATTCTTCAATGAATTAATAACAGCGTTATGTCCGATACATCATTTTGTCGTTCGGTTCACTCGTAATCACACATCAACCGTTCCCATTTAGATTTCGTAACATGCGATACCACAAGGTAAATTGAAAATTATTTTTTACTTTCGTGTTTGGCAGTAATTTCATCTCATTAGCAGCAAATTGCGCATGACATTCAGAACTATTAAATGCACTAATATTATACCTACTCAATTATTTAATAAGTTAATGTTTTTATTGTCTCTTTCCACTCGTTGAATTGTAAATATGATTATTATTTCGGTATCACATTTGTAACTAAAGCCAGGTAAATATTAGCCAAACAAGTAATTTTGATTTAAACAATATCGAATTACTGCATGGTCTATCTATAAGAAGTAAATATACATTTGTAAAATCAATTATAGACGAAAAACAAAAGATATGATTCTGACTTTCTCAAATTTTACCCAAGAGTAATTTTATTTCAGGTACAATTTTTCGTTTTAAGATAACACTTTTCTTATATATATTACGTAGATATATCTACCATCCAAGTTGATTATCGAATTGTTGTATTTTTTATGTATTAAAGTGTAGCATTTTAATAAACTATTGCGGCCAGTGTCAGCGAGAATTATCATGATAGCGATCATTAAAACTTGTTGCAACTTTCAATAAACGGAACGGTTAATGGCTATTGTAAAAAGTTTATATTAAGCTTTAATACATGTAGGTACATTTTATTCCACCTCCATATAAGAACTGAGCCACCACATTATTATTTTCTCATAGCGTTGAGACAACGATGTTTTAATGAATAAAAGAAAAACAATATCTAATCCACCATGCCGCCTACCACCAAATGTGGATTGGTGCCATCTGACTCGTTTAAAAATATTTTGAAAAACTTACAGGTATACCTACAGGTTTTCTCACCATATAATTTATCATCTAAGCAATTGACTATTGATTTCAAATACTAAAAAAAGATTTTCCGTGTAGGAAATCAACTTTCACACCAAAATATTATAACTACCATGCAGTCAGCCATGCAGAGAGTTTACATCGTGAGAGTTAATAATCCAACACCTCGATGTTATTTCGTTCGTGAACACTTTTATTTGATGTCAATTAAAATATTAATTACTTGCATGCCGTTAATGTCAGTTACTGTGCGTTCTTAAACTTTCAATTCATCAAACTCATAAACAATAAGTTCCAGTAACACGAGCATTTGAAATTGATCCCGCGTGTCGTGTGTTAAAAAATACAGCAATATACATTGCAATTATTCGATTGCACACATAAAACAAGTAAATTGCAAGACGAGCTAACGCGCGCTCCATTAGACAATATTGTCTCTGACCAATCGAGCGATTGCCGCACGGAATACTGAACGGAACGGAACGCGCAGTTATCGCCGCACGTCACGGCATCGCGGTGTCGCTATAAATGCAAATGCTTTATCGAAATATAATTGCGGCACCGCACGACAACGATATACTGAAATTTGAGGCGTAACGACGACTAGTTTAACGAAAACACCTCGAACATAGACGCGCATGCTTCGTCTTAATTAATATGATTAATGAATAGTCGCAGCGGCTCGTTTTTGAACATACTACAGCAATCGAGAAATAAATTAATTTTATTAGTATTCCTTTCTAATAGAATACGACCTTTCAGCCGATATCGTTCTCAAACGTTCACGTTTAGTTATTTTCTCGGTCCTTTCGTTTCTCCAATTTTAAATTGGGCGTTAAAACATACCGATTATAATTTATATTTACGACATCATGTTTAGATATTGGCGTTTAAAAAGAAATGTTCAAGGTTTATTGCTGTATTTCACTAACAACCCTAATATCCTGTATATCTATGATCTTTTGATATCACAAAATGTTAATTTGCTTTACATTCGTCATTTGCGATAACTTAGCTTGTATTCTGATTAACCTAACTTTCCGCTCATCGCATATTCGTCAGCTTGTAGCCGGTAATTGTAACATAATTAAAGCTGCTACAGTTCGTGGTAAAACAAATAGAGTTTCCGCGGACGTGTTACCCCTTCAAACATATTTTCTCATGTTACAAAACTGGGGCTTATTACAGCGGCAAGATTTGGACCGTGAGGCGCAGTAATATGGTGCAGTTGACGGTCTCCTCGTAGATGCGATCTCGCCTCGGGCCGCGATCGTGGCAGAGATAATTAGAGACCGCAGCTCTTGGGGAGCCATAAAAACGGCAAATTGACCGGCGGGATAACCAGAAAGGCACAATGTGTTAGATAATAATTTCCAAATTACGGGTTATGTTGGTTTGCGACCGAGACTGGACGCGCTCTTTTTTCTTGGATGCCGACCGAGGTGCTAAGGGCAGGCTAATTATTATTTGGGTATCGAGTGAAGATTTTAATGCAGCTGCTACCTGTATAAATATTTATTATTAAAAGTTCAGACACCAGCTCTAGTGGAAGCCAATTAAAATGTTATAAAGTTAATGGAAGTTAAAAATTAATGGAACTGATTGGTTTTTTTTAGAAATAATTCACAAAAACAACGAGTTACAAAAGGTATTGATTCAAGGGACAATAAGTATTTCTTTTCCTATTGTAAATACAGCTAGCTTAATGTACCTAGATATTATTTTTAACTTTTTCACGAAGACGAAAATGATGAAGATATAATTGATTTAGATCTGATGCATAGAATACAAAAAATAAAGAAAGCGGAAAAGAGATGAGATCACATTTTCATTTTTGTTATCGATGACTTAATTCACTTCGCTTTGATGTGCGTCTTCGAAGATGAATAGATATATTCTAATATACAACAATGTTTTTATGACACCAACACGGACGTGGTGGTTGTTAAGACGAAAGCGAGCATCAGCTCATTATACAGATTTCATTCTCACTCTTCCTAGTGAGCCAAGCAGGTTAAGCACCCAGCTACTTACTGTGCACCACTAACGATGGATTAAGCTGGATGGTAACTACAGAGTAAAACATTTGCACGGGAGGTTGGATAGACTCAACGATGGATGGAACCTCTTACAACCGTAAACTGTAGTATTTTATGAGAATCATACCTGTTCGTTTATTACCGACAACTTTAAATTCTAGTAAGCTACAAAATATATTTACCTAATAGACCTATTTATTAGTTATAAAACACCTAATTAGAATAAATAATAAAATTATGTAGACTTATGTAAATTTTACATTACTGCGAAAAACCTAATACTAATAAAAACAATTTAACTTGTTTGCTAAATTTAACAGAAATTATTTATGAAACGTAACTAACTTAGAGCTAAGAGCTGGAATCCTCGTGTTAGTGATGGGTTGCCATCACTGTGTCGATAGTGATGTGCCTAACCCATTTACCAATGTTCTGTCTCACAATACTTAACCATTATTTTCCAATAAACAATATAACTAAATAAATTGCATTTAAAGTATCTGCTTTGATAAAAAGTGTTTTATATTACAAACCGTTTATTTTAAAAATGTTTGACACCTGTTTAACTTAAACGAAACGTGAGCCGTAATCGTTTCTACATATTGACGTGCACACCGCCGCGTTCACGTTCAATAATTTGGCGCCTAATGAGCGCATAATTACAAACTCCGATAAATAATTCAATAAAGCATCCGATTTATCGTGGGTGAATGTTTGATTTAATTACAATGGAGTTATTGTTTATTGAACTCGTTTGTTTATATTTAGTAAAACAAATACAGTAAAAAAATGGCATAAAACAAAGTTGCTATTTCTTTTCTATTAATGTTCAATTAATTCTTTAAACAGAATGATACTTTACATTTTTTTCAATGCATTTGGGAAGTTTATAAAGAACATATAAACATTATACAATTCATGTCTTCTGTAATTTTTGTGATGAAGTTGAGATTCAAATGAAGAAGAAAATATTCCACAGATAAGTACTTGCCAAACAATCGGCTTTACTGTAAAAGGCATAACAGACTTATCAAATAAAGAGTTACATGAAGATATTTTTTTCAATTAAGTTGCTCAAGTTCTCCAATAGGAAAGATGACATAGGTTCAATATAGATGACGTCAAATAATTTATTTATTTATTCATGAAATTCGTAACCTACCTACACAAAGTCAAAAAAAGATGAGATATTATGTTAAAATTCAAATGATGCCTGCTAATGTTGTCTGTTCCTGATTAAATTATGTAAAGTTGTTTTAAATGAACGAGCTACGTTAGGTAATAACGAGAGCTGATCGGAAGTAACCTCTCGGCGACACGGTGTCCCTGTCTCCGGGGACAGCGCATCTCGAGCGCGATTGGACGGGCCGGAAGGTGGGGCGGGGCCTCCCGACTCTTCCTAGAGACTCGTTAGGCTCGCTCCCTGATGTGTCATGTAAGATAGATTTCAGGATACATTTATCCCAGTAACCGCTACTTAATAATAAATAGTGAGGCAGCGTTGGCTTTAATAAAATATAACATAGCTAGCGGCCAACCGACTTCGTTCAGATTAAACAATTATGCTAGTTTATACATATATGATACACAGTATAACTATGTCCATCAGTCATAATGTATTTCTTGAATCGTAAAATAATTTTTCAAGTAAGTACCGAGGTTCAGACGACTTCCTTCCGTGTATACACAATCTCACAAAGTTCGCACTCTTCCTTTATAATAGGATTAGTTTAGATTTTCTTATTTCCATAAATTACGGCATTCTGTCCTTATTCCTTCCTACTTGGTCACTGATATGGCGATGGATTTTTAGTTGGCTACTTACATCTTTTAGGTCCACATTGTAATTTAATTATTTGAAGAATAATTATAAGAAGAAAGATAGAGGAAGAAGAAAAGTGTATCAATTTAATTACCCATCTACGTCGAGCTTCACATGTGCAGATTAGGTACCTTTTGATTCATAAGCCAAAGAAAGATTAAGTTTATTTTATTGTTTAGATAACTTTTTAAATAACATAATGGGCATATTTTTTTTTTATTTGCTTTGGTATGATTTACATTAACATCCTTATCGAAGAGCAAAGCTCCTTTGTTCTTTAACTGTTCCTAACTTTTATTCTTTTCGTGATTATCTTATTTAATGCTGTGCAAATCAAAGACTTTTAAATGGAAAAGCTCAGAAATGTATAATAACCTCCTTAATACTAGTGAAATAAACAACATTGCCGAGTTATAATTACGGCCGCCAGTAATATTGTTCCAACATGCGGCATACGGTGCCATGAAAAAACCAGAGTCGCGTATACACTAGTATTTTATATTGCAAACGTTTCAAACAGATCAAAGGATACGTAAATGATATTTAACTTAAACGAGATGTAAAGAAGTGAAGTCTGTTAGGAAATATGCTAGTTACATAAGCAGGCTGACAGAGGATAATTGATTTTTTTTTAAAAAGTAAGTAAATATCACTCGCTAATTTTTTTATGGTAGCATTAAATTTATCTCAAATAATTAAAAAGACTATAATCGGATAGTATAGTTGTCATGGTGAGAATCTCAGGTTTAGTACAAGCAGCAAAGCATGAACTAGTGTAACCACATGAACAATATATTTTTTTTTGTCGACCGTTACTTTTTGCGTCGGTATAAAAAATATAAAAATATGAGTTACAATGGGCAGCGGAACAAAGTATTGTGAGGCTACTAAAATTTGAATCGCGGATTGTTTGTCTACCAATTTCTTGAGTCGAGTCCCAATACAATTGTGTTTGTCAATGATAAATGGTCGCGCGCGGTACTTTTCATCTCCTGCGGTCAAAGGCGCCGCCTTCGTCACTCCACTAGCAACTTTATACTGTATCACGTTCATATACAATATAGAATGCAGCGCAGATCTATAATTACGGCGTAGGACTAAATGATACGGTACTAATCAAGGCCGGGAATAAACGCGGATAACGCGGCTTAATATTGTCGGAAAGGAGCCTTTCGGCGGGTAGTCGCATTCAGTCATAATGAGTTTATTCAATGGCTTTATAGGATGAATCGTGGTGAGTAAATAGTACTTGAGGTGTTAGTGAGGGTCGGTTTGTGTTTTCTACTTCTTTTGATCCGTAAAGCAATCTTATGAATCAGACTGATAATAGTAATCATAGACAGAACGATAAAGGGTGTTCATATACCATAATAGCATACAAAAATAATGTTAATATACCATTTTATTTCTTTATAAAGGCTTTTTTAATTTTTTGGAGCTAATTAATGGATATACTAATTATGTTGTTA
>DWPT01007140.1:0-10991 GCA_018251895.1 Agathymus mariae mariae | reverse complement strand
ATGTGCTATGAACACACAATTTTTACGACCCAACGAGTGTCTGTCTCGGAGGTATCCTACACGCTCATGTCTTGTTACTTTTGTCCGTGAACTCTATATTAAAATAAATGTGTAATTTACATACATATATATATATATAAACATATATATATAAACAAATTGTTAATCACATCATAATATATAGCAGGTTTACAATCCAATTACCAAAATGGCCTTTCATGTTGGTAATAAAAACTTCGCTCAAAACCAAAATGCACATAAATTTCATTAATAAGTGCCTTAATAAATTAGGCACAAAATACCCTAAATTGGGCACTTTTGTTAATAAAAATTGCAGGTAACGATAATAAACAAACAAAATATACAGCTAACGCTATAACACGGGTATGTGTAAATGACTTTTATTTCGCGTCTTTTACGACCAATATGTAGTGTATCAACGTTTTGACCGATTCGTTGAAAACCCTATATTATGTATACTGCAGTACTTTGAAACGCCATAACAGTTGTTCGGTGTATTTATGATGCTATCGAATATCACTGTGCAAAACTTTCCTTGTAGTAATATTACGTAGTAGTATAACGTATGTTTTTTAAGTTTACGATCAATACAAAAATACGAATGATTGATAAATTGAAGTCGTGGTGTCGCGGTACTATTGGTCCTTGCAATGCGCAGCCTGCGCTCAACGTAGAGCGCAAATAATCTTGGTTGGTTAAACTTACATAAACCTTTTGTATGCAATTTCGACATAAACATAATAGTAAGATTTAAAATTTAAATTGCAGACAAACAATTTAACTGTAACGGGTCGTCACGGTTTTCATATTTTATGCCGATGTTTCAACCTAATTACATGAATTGTGGCCGCTGCAAAACTACAGTGGTGAGAATAAACTTTTGATAGTTGACAATCGACACACACTAAAGACATGTGAGTCTGTCAAATTTACGTCTAGTTGGTTTCACATTTTAAGGTACCAAAATACAACCCTAAACAAACATAATATATTTAGGTAAATTATATTAGGTTTATGATACAATTAGCGACATTGTCACGTACTAAAAATATTGTTTTGAGTTTTGTATAGTAATACCGGACGAAGCTGTTAGTAGAACAAAGTAATGCAGACGTAAAATAGCGCATTAGAAACAAATTTATCAGCGAAATAATATATTGTTAATTGAATTTTATCATTTTTTATATTTTATCATTTTTAAGTTATTTTTATCATTTTCTTCAACTAAACTATAAGTCGGTAAGTCTACAAAAGCCTAAGTCTACTGAATATTCCTCTGAATTTCTGTCCATCCCCAGCGTTTTTATTATATTTATTTGCTTGGTCTAAGTGCTTATTGAATATTAATTTTAATATACTTATTTTTCTGGTCGATTTAACGATGGTCTAACTTAAACAAGCTTGCAAAAAATATTTTAGTACATAAAATTGAAAAGTTTGATATTTTTGTGAGTATAATCGAGTAACAAGCAGAGGGTTCATCTGTTGGTACGTGTTCATCATCGTCCATGGATCTGTGAGATCTGTGACATTAAACTTATCATCAATGTAAACCCACTTATAACTCACTCTCCAACATTGTAACTGAATCGCGTATAAACATTTCATGGTTTATTACAAGTGGAGGCTGGCAGCGAGCCACGCGGGTGACAATTCAACAAACAGTTATGTAGAGCAGTTAAATTTAAATATACACATTAGGTATTTACTATTTTTTCGACGGCAGTAAAAAGTTAGTACAAAAAATTTTAAGGTTTCAATGAGCATACATTTAAAGTCTGTCATTATAGTGCATTGTACGCTTAAAGAGATGCCTTGAACTGTAAAAGCAAAATTGACACGGTTTCGGTGAAGTCGTGCATATTTAAGTAGTGCTCTTGCCAAAACTATCGTACTGACAGTGAGGGATCGCCAATAATAATCGTTGGAGCATTATTACTGTATTTTTTGTAAACATTTTACACATAAGTGAACGTTTGTGTATATTTTGATATGTTGTATATGAGCGATGGTGCTTTGAAGTTCGGTATGGTCGATTAAGAGGACCTAGCTTTGAATCTTGCACATACCTGTAGTTGTTTTAAGTTGAAGAAAATTTTTGACGTAGGACCAGCACAACCAATATTTAAGCAAAGTTTGATTTGATATCACAAGTATAAAAGATGATTTAAAGGGCTGGTCCAATTGAAATGCTGCTTATGACAGAGTTGCATAATTAAAAGTTATAGCTTGCTGTAGCCGGTGCATCATTTCTCTTTACTGTCGGATACCAAGTGTTTTATTAGACCTGACAGTTTCAACTTGAATTTTATTGTTCATAATTACTCGTAGAAATGAACGATCTGTAATTCGTAACAAGTCATCCGAAGCTATAAAGATGAGTTGCAGGTACTTTTTCGTAGTCGATTTACTGAATCGGAGCTGAAAATGGAATTCATGTTCATAAAAATATTTAAGCGAGGTACAATCGGAATTATTATTTCATTCTTTAAGAATCACTGTAAAAGCGATTAAGCGAAACACGCACATTGCGCCTGAGACGCGCCGTCTTTAAGCAGCATTTATTTATATGACAAGATTTTCATGTTGCCAATATGTTTTAATTGAATTAAAAATTGTTTAATGTTTCAATTAAAAATTACATAATTGTTCGCTGTAAACATATTTGAAACAAAGATTGAATATGAAAAAAATGATCGAATCTAATAATAAAGAGTATTTTTTTGTTATTTAGATATTTGTTCATGCTTTTTAAATAAGTATTATCTACGTCGAAAAAAGCCGTCAATACAAATGCTACTCCTTCCTTCCCACGAAGGAAACATTTATGATAAATAGAAAATATATATAAAGTTCGTTAAAATTACACATTACATTATAACACATTAGTGTAATCAAAACGTGTTTCACCCTGAAAGGAAAACATCATTCATTAGACAACTATCAAATCCACTTAATACCGTTCAAAACTGGAAGTTGTGCTTGAAAAAGTCTTTGCCAGTTGACCATTAGGAGAACAAAATATATTGAAGGAAGTATAGAGAAAAATAATTAAGATAAGTAAGATAAAAAAATTAAATATTATAGTTCATGGATGCAATAGGTGTCACTCTAGAATTTAACGTAAAGTGGAATTAATTTATATTGAATACAGACAAGTAACGAGACAAAACGTTTGCAACGTGTTCACGGTATCATCTGTGAACTAGTGATAGCGGCGATTGAGTCAACGGTAGACACGAGACTGGGAAAGGCTATGATTTATTTTTTCGGTCTCATTAAGGAGAGTCGTTAAAAATCAGCAAAAGTTGTAATTTTTTACAATATACGTTAAGGCGTTAACTGCTGCTATTGAAATTCAGCTGCAGCTTAAAAGCTCAAGATAATTAGTTTTGGAAATTATGTTCCACAATACACAAGCTCACAAAATTCGCTCTTCCTTTATAATATTAGTAGAGACGTAGACCTCTAGAAATACATAAAAAAAATTAAGATAAGTATAAAATATTTCTTTCAAAACGTAACCATACAATATGTGTATTCAAAAAAAGTTCCAATTTAATTTTGAAAAAATAAGTGCATTATTTGTGCAGTCGTATTAAACCTATTAAAAAAATCTGACACTAAACTCAAGCAGTTCACAATTCTTAAGTACCTTGGAAAACTTTTAAACATGAAAATTTCATTTGTTTAATAATAAATAAAAACATATGGTAGCGTTCTGTAAAGAACCTTAATGGGGTGGAGTTGTTTTGGCAATCGTCAAGCATGTTGTTAACTGCGTTGCCTAATAACAGTGCCAATAAATACACCAAAATTAAATTACATGTTCTCAGGGTAACATAAATAAAATACAATGTTTTTGTAATTCTCAAGTTAACCTCACATGTTATTATTATCCCATTAATGTCGAACGTTGTAATGACACCGGCGGGTTAAAATACATATTTCATGCTATAATATTAAAGTCGTATCATCGCAGAATGCAAACGTTTTTAGGGTTCCGTAGCCACAATAAAATAATCATAATTTCGATATGTTCGTTTGTCCTGTTTTGTTTATTACAGCCATTATATTTGTTGACTATCGGCACTGCGTAAATAAATTGACACACAGATAACAATACAAGAGCAGTATGATACACATAAAATAAGTACGTCAATATGTACTTTGAAAGAGGAAAGTTGCCATGGATACTGACTGTAATTGCGTTATTCTTCGGGTAGGTTCGACGAATGACGGCATGGTTTCTTTAAGTTGCTGGACTTGTAAAAACAAACAGGTATGATTGAATCTATTTGGAGGAATATGAATAACCGAAGAGTATGTCGTTAATAAAACATTATTTATAACGCGGCTGAAGAGTTTTAGTACAAGGTAATCTTATCTAACTTTATCTATTTAACCTGTATTTATAATCTGTACCGCATTGCGTAAAGAATCTTCACTCAGTATTAACTGATGTTCGATTACAGACCTCTGTTACTTGGTTCCACTTTGTGGCCTAACATGGATTTGACAGCATCGATGGAGATACAAGATACAACATAATCATGATACATATAATAAGGATCTATTTTGAAATAAAAACTGCTATTAAAATCGGAATATTATATATACTAACACTCTAATTATATTTACTAGTGTAATAATCTCACCGCTATGTCAGCTGTGAGTTTCGTTTGTGATTACAGATGTGATCAGCGATCAAAACAGTACGCCTTTACAGAAATGCCATAGTTATTGATAACATACTATAAAAGTCTTTGTCGTGTAATTAGATAATCATTTTATAAATAAGTTAACGAATTTACAAGTAATTTTTCTAAATATACAAAGTGGTTTACAAGGAAAGTTTATATGAACAAGAATAAATTATTTAACTCTTGTTAAAGTGAGTTACATTTGTTTAGGGTATGCTCACTTTTTGTTAACTTAAAACTCACTTTCTTAAGGTGTAACAAGGGGGGGTTACTAGCACTTATTTAGTATGCCTGTTGCATGGAGAGGCTGCGCAATAAATAGGTGCATTCGAGTTCCGCTCCGCGTTGCAATTTATGAGACAGCCGCGCACTCCGATGATAGACTGCGGCACGCTGAGTTGTGAGAGCGATTTTACACACTCGGTTGTGGTCGGTTGTTTGAAATAAATCAAATCACTTCGTTACTGATATATTTATACGAGATTTACTGAAATCTGGAACGTCAGGTAATTGATTTATTCAAATACTAGCAAATGCCCTCGCTTCGCTTCGGAAACGCTCAGAGATAGCGTCTGCATTGTTCTGGGTTTTTCTCGTTTTGTGAATTATAAATAAATATATTAATTCATAACTTTTTATTTATGGACGGTTTGCAATAAAACAAACTTTAAGTATTAAGTGATGCTCACCGCAATACGTTCAGAACGAAATCAATGAAGCCGTTTCTAAGATTAGCAGGAAAAACGCACAGAAAAACTGACAAAAATTCTAACAACTACTGTTTTGGGTTATATTGCGTTAATAAAAGCCTCTAATAATATTGTTTCTCATATATTGTTCATGTACAGAAATCGATCAGTTACAATTTTATTATATGTACAGATGTAGGTAGTTCTGGAAATTAATATTTAAAAAGATACATTTTCTAATCAGCACTGAGGCGCTTTACTGTGGAGAATAATGCCGAATGCTTTTTTGTGCCTATCTTTTAAAAATGATACATTTATTAAAGCATGGATTTATTTTACAATAAAACTGCAACATGCTTGAATTTGCACATGGAATATTTATTAGAAATAAATAAGATGATAAAAAATATATCTCTAATGGAACATCCGGAGATTATTATTGTTAATGGCGTTATTAACTTTCATAAATACAGATCGGAATTGATATCCAACTTAAAATGGAGGAAGCAGTCGAGTCTCACTGATATCATTTACGATTGAGAACGTTAGAAAATCTTGTATAGAATAAATAATATCCAGAAGTATGTTTTTTATTATTATATATTTACTCAAAACTAGTTTTTAAATATGTTTTACTCATTTTTTTTATGGTAATAGCCGACAAACGAGCTGACAAGCCACCTGATGGTAAGTGGTCATCATCACCCATGGACATCAGCAAGACCAAAGGTATCACTGACACGTTGTCGGGCAGGAAATGAGAAGGTAAGAAAGTACGTACTGGCTCTCAAGCCCCCGCCGGAACACGACGAGTCGTTTGGCGTCTGACTCAAGCAGGAGGCTGGTAGCTAGCCAGGCAAGCTTCACGGAAAGATAATAATAACAATAATAATATTAATGACTTTATAATAATACTGATAATTTAATCTTTACGCAAAGCCACCACCAATCAGGCTGGCTTCTGTTTCCTCTTACGACACCCTGTTCTGCCAGCGTAGGATTGGGGAGAGTATTCTAGGCCGCCCCAATACGGCCTCATTACGTAGGTTCATTAATCTAGCCATATACTGTACTATTGCTTCGACCCACAAACAGTACATAAGTTTTAAACTTTTGTTAACATAAAGAAATACAAGCGCAGAGGCAAGATAAAACATGTCGCATAATTTTGTTTATCTTAAAGCTTTAATATATTATTAATATAAAACTGAAATTTCGTCACTGTCGATTACACGTATCGGCCGCGGGCGGCACTTGACAAACACAATCATTACAGAAATTGAGACTCGTATCCGTATCCGCGGACAAATATACATACATACACATATATTTATATATATATTCTTGGGGACCAGGGGTGGGAAAAAGAAATAAAAAAAAAAAATCAACCACTTATGCACTACTAAATTAATATTCAATTTGATAGAAAACAAACAAACAACTTAATAAACTTCTAAACAATCACGAAGCTTAAATTTAACTTATATCAGTGTTTAGGTAATTTTAGCCTCGTCAACCGGGTTGACTCGAAGTTTTTTTTTGCGTCCAGACAAAGGTAATAGGGCTTCCCTCCGGAGATACGCGGGAGGGAGGTGGTGAATCATCATGCATACCAGCATGTATGCATATATACTTATATATATTGAATAATCCGATACATCTACATACATCTATAAAATTATTAGTTGATATCAATAACACTAACAAACGTATGGAGGATAATCACTGAATGATATAAAATCATCGAAAACCATGTGTTATTTCTTTTATGCGACGTAGCGAATTTAACTTGACGAGTTTTTACCGGCACGGGCCCGTCTAATCAGAAGTAGAGCGAGTAGGTGCGTGGCACCAACTAACTGCACGCTAGGACATATGGCTTACGATATTTATCCTGTTACATAAATATGGTAGTATTATAGAGAGCATTGAGTGCAAGTCATTAATATATGTCAAAGCAGGTAAGTCCAGCTCATTTCCTCGCGCCGTGTTATATCTGTCGCAGATCAGCCGACAGCTGCCCTCAACTGGATTGATTATTCCGTTCGCATGTTTATTTTCTTATAAACCATTAATGTTTATGGAAGAAACTTTTAAACGGTGAATAAATTTTATCACGACTTGAAATACCTGAGTTTCAACTGGTACGTACAGCTTTCGAAGCTTGCGTCCGGTTTCATGATTGTTGTGACTATAGCTTTATTATTACGGGAAAGGGGTTTGCATAAATGGCAAAATTCTGATCTCTTACCTCAGTCAACTTATCATTAGACAAACATGGAAGTACATGCAAGGCTGCCGCAAACTGTAGGTACTTTTAAACAAAATGTGTAAATCGTTGCTGGACTCTGACAACCGAGCACCACTTGCATATATATAAATATATATTTTAGTGTACGGATACTCGTATTCTGTGACGGATACAAAAGATGCCATAAATATTTTTATTTTCGCCTATGCTTACGGAGATCGCGGGGTCGAAATCCCCACCGTTTTATACGCCCATGGTCAGATTCAGTAATCAAGAAGGATTATTTCCTGTAATAAGATTTAGCATAACTTGTGGCTCTTTCGTGGGTACATGTATAAATATTTATAATAAAATTCCGTTACAATTGACAGGAATGCCATACTGTAAATTAAAAACTCACGACAAAAGCATTCTTATGAAGAAAGGTTATTATAGCAGATAATTACTTTAAGGATAAGTGCATTCTGTAACCGTGAGTAGAAAAAGAAAAACTCCTCAGGAGTTTCTTGCCGCTTCTTCTTCAGGGACCACTCACGGAAGGGATTTTTTGAAGCGATGGCGCAGTTTGACCTTCGAATAAATATTATTTTATTCATTCATTGATTTAATCCATTCACTGTTGATTAACGTTCCGTTTGTCTTTCGTCTGAACTTACTGGTCTTTACTTATCTTTGGCATGCGATTTATACTCGAGGCTATAAATCAATTTTATTAGCAAAATTTGAAAAAAATAAAATGCTAATCAGGAACAATAATTTTGCTCTAGGCTCCAAACCAGGTTCTCTTGAGTTATGGGGCCTTTTCTTAGTATTTATTGAATTGAATACATATTCCTACAATATAACAGTTCTTGCGTATGTTTATATTCTAACAATATCAAGTCTGTGTGTGTGCGTATGTAGATATGATATATATGTTTAACATCATGTTTATTTATTACAGGTATAAATGTAGTTACAGTAAAGGATATGTTACAGGAACCGAACGTCCTAAGAAAATTTAAAGTACAATTAAAACACACATACTGTAGCAACCCGCACTAGGATTTTGTGTGTCGTGGGTGGTATAGTATACAAACACGAGTTTTGACATAAGTTTTGACATTTATATGTCACATACACTTAGACCCATGCCGAGACCGGGCATTGTACCTGTAACACATCTAATGCAGCAGGCCGTCTACGATATAATATAATTGATTCAACAAACAGTATAACTACAATTAATATTATATATCGATTAAATTAGGCACAGCAAGTAATTAATTTAATAGCTTGATTCAAGAGCGGTCATTTCCTGAAGCCACACACTTCGATTTCTGGAAGTGGCTTAATTAATAATGTAATGCACTTGTTTCCAAGTACTCGGCCCCTGATTCACGATCACCCAAGGCGGCATTTAATGTAATCAAGTTTTTGTATCGTGGCAAATAGTCTGTGGAAGATGTACGACGTATTTTTAGGGTTCAGTAAAGTTGCAATTAAAACTTATAAGAACTTTGTATCCTTAAATTATTGTACAAATGTTTCTTGAACTAGGTAAACAAATTAATTTGGGTTAAGAGTCACTTTTAGGTTCATTAAAAAAGTATTAAGCAAAATAAATGAATTTACAATCTTCCCTTTATCTCTAAAATAAGAAATAAAAATAAAGCAGAAGAAAACGGCTGTGTGCTCAATGTGCATATATTTGAAGTGAAACTTCTCAATGTTTCGATGGTTAAATTCATATTCTATTGATTTATTTTGATAAGGATTAAAATGAAGTGTATAAAGAATGACTCCACTTCCATGGAACTTGTATAAAAATATTAACAAACCTAAAACTAAAAAAGTTATTGTTCTTCATCGAAGTTGAACGCCAAGTAAGCAACGCCAAAAAACGTTACAGGGTCATCGCTCTAGCTCGTGTGTTTTATCCTCAGCGCGACTAAAGAAGTTTCACTTCAAAAACATAATTATTCTGTCTTGAGATTGCAGTACATACAGGACTATTAATATAAGATAGTTATCGATTCAAACATTAACATATTAAGTGATTTTATATTTTGCAAGGAGCAAAACAGATCAGGTTGGCACTCAGACATTGGCGCGGGAGAAGCCACACCTGCCTGATGATTCGGTGCGACCCGGATGAAATAATATATTACAATAACAGTGTTAAATGTTGAATACAATACCAAGGGTGGTAAAATTTGACGTCCATGATAGTCTACAGGAAAACCAGTGTGAAGTCGTAACAACTGCAGAATGCGGAAAATATTCCTGGAAGTATTTGCAGTCCGGGACCTTGTATCATGCGTGCCCAGTTCAAACTTTGCAGATTTTTATTTCGTGTATGAAGCGAGTCCATACAGGACGCTGAACATTTAAAGGCCAATTAAAAATGTTTCAGGTATGTCTTAAAAAAAGATTGCATTCGTAATTAATATAAAAATCTTTATTCTTTAGATTTATATTGAAGTTTTCACACTATGCGATATGTACATAATTGGGGGAATAAATAACAACATGTCCTGCCATGTCCAGTTAGCGTACAGAACTGCTGCAGTTGTGACGACTGATATAGAAATGTTATTAACTATTTCTGCTTTTAGGTGTAGAGATTATGGGCTAAGGGGACCTAATGCAAGGAAGTAAAATTTTGGCAAATTTCGGGGCGATTAATAAAGTTTACCGGAGACCGGGAAGTTGTAACTTAATTCGGTCCCAGAATCAGTTCGGCGATTCATCAAGGTAATTTGACATTTACAAAATCATTCTAGACATTGGTTAGTGAGCAAAAGTGGGGATAAGGCTTTTTATATTATTTCATTTTTAATTTATGATACTACAAATAAGTAAATGATGGTAATTGAAACCACATATTTGGAGGTTATGAACAAGCATGAGACTGGTTATAGCGGCGGTGAGGGTTAAAAATTGATGTCGATATAACTAAAGAGACTGTAATTTTTGGAGATAAGTGGCTACTTAATGCGAGATTAAGAGCCAGTGTCACGACTATTTGTGTGTGTATTAGGAGCCAGGATCACGACTATTTTGTGTGTGTAATGTGTATTGTGTGTATATATATATTTTTTAACCATACCAATACGGTGAGTGTAAAATTTATTTAATTATTTTATACACACAATAACATTACAGTAAGTTGGATTCCTTACCAGTTTGTTAGGTAAACTTTACTTATGCCACGCTACCCGATAAACTCAAATGCTATTTCGTGTGGCAATCTTATAGTAATAAATAAATCTAAATATGTACTTACTTAAATCAGACAATTTCACTCGGTAAGCTAAATGAGAAAAACATTTTGAACATTGAAAC
>DWPT01007139.1:0-10992 GCA_018251895.1 Agathymus mariae mariae | reverse complement strand
GAATCATTCTGCGGTACTCCTAAAAGTTTCGGCAAATGAATTCTAATAAGATATCCTCCAGGACCAGCGTTGCGTTGGTAACTGCTCAGATATTTAAGCGAAGGTACCATTGATTATTCACCATCAGGTAGCTTGTCAACGTCTATGTTTTCTCTTCAGACTTTAAAAAATATTAGAATTTGCAATTTAATATTGATCTCCTGAGTAATGTCGCGATTTTCATTGTAATTAATTATATATGTTATTTGAAGGGACATCAAATAATAGGTAAGTATGTTTGTGATTATAGATGTCAACGATTATCATATATAGTATAATTTATTAAATTTATAACATAGTAAATCAGGAGACACCGAGTAATATATGTTCAATAATGTTCATCTAAAGGCAAGGTTAAAAAAAGGAATCGGAATTCTTATCAGTTCTTGTCTTGTCAATTGATTGTCATTTATACAAAAATGTTTATAAAAAAAACTATAATGTTTATGCAATAAATTTATGATAATATATGAGTATATGAGCTTTTTTTTTAAATCCAGACCATTGTTTTATTGAATCAATTGCCATTCAGCACATGCGTAACAAGGCCTTGAGGGTTCCCTGAATCCGGCAGCACCGCAATCTCCCCATTAGTATTTATGCCGAACGCGGCGTCAATATTCAATCAATCTCACGAACAGGTATTCAAATGCTACAATGAATACGCATGTTCGGTTGTGGGCTTATTGTGATACCTACATGCAATGTATTAGTTAAATTTGGCATCGATGATGGTGCAATGTTTGACACGCAGTGCGTACTGTCTACTTATTTATTATCGTGAGAAATGTAAGCCATTTCAATGAATGCAGGCGATGTACGAATTTCTTTATAAGTTTTGATGATAATCAAATACTAACTCTTATGATTTTTGCACTATAATTTCCTGTGTTATTTATAAGGGGCACGATTATAGACAATTATTATTTTTGATATGATAGCGAACTCGCGATAGTTGTTTGATTGACCGTAATGACGTTTAAACTATGGTGGCACGGAGAAACTATTGACTGACTGAGGCTGACAGATGACACTTGATTCTAATACATAAGAACATAACTTTCATAGCGACTCGTAATTACCTGTAATCCTATACTAGTTTTATTTCACTCCTTAACCAGATGTTACATCCTCCATCAAGGCCAAGTGAAGATAAAATCTAAATGCTTTTCATTACCACAAGAAACTGAACCAGGCACTTTATGCAAAACTAGTTTCCATGCAAGAACGAAAATGAAATCTTGCTACTTTGTTGATCACACTGGCCAAGTGCGAGTTGGCAAACTCCACACGTGTTTCAGATTATATGAAGTTGTCGCAGGTATGCAGGATTTGTCATGATATTTTTCTTTATCGGATCAAGCAATAATTTGGAAAAAATTGACGTGCATTTGAGATTCGGGTGTGCCCAAAGATGAGACCGAAGTTCAGATCACTAAATCTATGCCTACTAATTGAGTATCAGTGAGTCAATATGATATTTAACATTGAATGTACAGACTGAACCCACAGATGTATAAATAGTATTGATTATAAAAAGAATGTGAGAATTTTGTGTATATTTTTGTGTAATTTTATGTATGTGAAACCATGGCACCTTTATGAAAAATTCTAATAGCACTTCAATGGTATATTATTTCGGATAAACATAGGCTATATATCATGTATATACATATTTATGTATATAATTGTTCAACACGAACGATGTCGGGTCGGACCGCTAATAGTCTTATAGGTTATACCAAGACATGCGAACAAATAATTATTTGTCACTAATTTCTACCCTGACCGGGGAACCTAGGACAGACAAGTAAAGTCATTACCAACTTTTGAAAACAAGTTGAGCAATGTGTGTTTCATTACAAACTTAATTATCATATGCTCGGGTTAGGAAATTATCGTAATGCGTACCTGAGAGTTCTCCGTAATATTTTCAAACGTCAAATTTTTGTGGGATTTGCTAATCTGTAGTTGTCAAGCATTGTGGACCACGACCTTAACCACTATGTGAGAAAAAACCTGAACTCGGCAGTTTGACTCATGATGTTGAACACACGAACTACTGTTTCGGCGTACATAACTTTAAGGGCGATAAACGATGTCGGTCGTTTGGTTTATGGTCATTGACAACTTTCATTCCCTCCAACCGGCTCGTCAAGTTGCGCGACGTGTAAATTACCATCAACGTCGTTTACATTCACTGAGGGTCGCAGAATAAATCCTTGTGAGTTACATGCTCGAAAGCAAAATATCTTTTGCTTTACACTTCGCAGCTCAGCTATTATAACGTAGCCGTTCTTTCAAGGTAATTCTTGAATCTCACCTATTTAAAAAGCTGTCGTGATACAGACATTAGCCTTTTTTAATAGGAGTGATTTTTATCTCTGAAATTAGCGATTTGTGATTCGAGAGTTACCTTTAAGTCAACTTTGACAATAGGAGTGCCGTTTGATGTTGATGTTATTTGTTGTTGTGGCTTCGAAGGTAGAACCACCTTCGAAACTCAATGTTGATCGTCTGTAGAAAATGTCGGTGGTATCTACCGTATCTTCACCGGAACGGCACAATTTTTTTTTTCCTGGTGAAATTTACGAGATTGCAAAGCGCCTAAATTAACCACACAGTAAAAATATCTCTTGATCTGTTTTGTATTTTATTATGACTAATATTTACGTGTTCATCAAAAAATGCACCTTCGTTTCCTTAAAAATTCTTTACCCAAAGGTTGCCAGGCTGATATCTTCTGAGCGGTAAAGCCAGGTAAAGCCACTTATTGTAGACTACCTACCACTACTTTAGAATGCTATGTTATTCACTTATATTGGTGTATAATAAAAAGTTTTCGTATTTGTTGTTATGTCACTCCATAAATATTAAAATTTGAATTTCGCTTGACCAAAAATGTAGGTTGTCCACCATTATACTCACGTAACATTTTAATATGACTCGTACCTATTGCGTTCTCTAAACTATTAGCATAAATATTTTTACTGACCATTTTGTGCATTCAAAATTAAAAGCGTGAATGTTGTACGAAGTATTTTATTGACCTATAACTACATGTAAGACAGAGTTGTTCGTGTCGCCGGATTTATAAGCGATTAGTCACGTTGATATTAAGAACCCATACTTACTGGTCTGACGTAACTAAATCCGATCGTGGATTCTTGTAACCATGCTATAAAAAAGTTGAAACTTGTAATAAATTAATAGAGGAGAGTTTATAGGCTTTTATAAGTTAGAGCGTTTAACATGTTAGACAGCATAACTTCTCATCAAGTGGGATTGTTGTCAACATTAACTTATTTAATGTAAAAAAAATGTACTTTTATATAATGACGTAGTATTCTACTTGAAAAGTTACCTGGTCTGGTTGGAAGTATTGTAATTGTCTTTGACAAACTAGACCAGGATTGTCAGGATGGATGGCTGTGCAAGTCGAGCAATGGTAGATATTGATGTACATTCAACAATGTGATTGCGTCTGGTACCTCTTGTTTGAAGGTGGCAGGGCTCTATAACACTTAATATGACCGGTACTCGAGCATAGAATTTTTTTTCCTACCTATTACACGAACATCAATCTTCTAGCATCAAGTTGTTTAGGTTGCAATGTTGGGTAGAAAGGGTAAATAGATATTAATTAATCTAGTTTTTATCTAGAATTAATCAGTCTTGTAAAATACAATCCTTTATAACAATCTCACTTTATGGCAATGCGACATCGTCTTTGTTGTAAGTTTCGTGGATGTTCGCGGATGACATCAGAGACTTATCAAATATTTTCTTACGTCTGCTTGAGAAAATTTAAGAAAAACGTAATCCAATTTGCTTTCCCCATCCAATATTTGACTGCGATTACTTAAGTTTTGTGAAATATGAAAAGACTCCTTTGGGAATAAGAATATCAAACAATTTATAGCGTTTTATTTTTGTTTTGTCCTTCGTAATTAAAATGTCAACCCGCACGCAATCGCCTGTGTAATAGGATTGGAGCAGCTCAAAGCCATCTGCGACAAGCCACAAAGGGTTTCTTGTGCAATGGTACCGTGGCTTCATATTTCTGTTGAATAGTGACGTAATGAGGCCGCTTCAGCTTAAGACGTTTAAGTATACCTGATCGAATGGTTCGTGTAGCAAAATGCAAGAATGTATGCGTATTCAATTGCAAAAGAATCAATCTGTACCTTATTAGTAAATGATTTAAAAACAAAAGACTAAAGGTTAGTAACGAAAGAAAACATATTAAAAGAAACTGTATCTGTCGCAAATCTGAAATGAGGAATCAAAACAACCTGGAATCAAACATAGGTCATTCAAGGTTATTAATTACTTGTGATTAAGCCCTCGTTTGCTGTATAAAAATCCAATATATGATCCAAAACAATTGTTTCGTAAATTCGTTTTACAAAGTTTTCGTTTTTATACTGTTTATCTTAACCATTTTCTTGAATCACTATCGATCGGTTAAAACGGCATGAAATTCCATGCAGCAGATTTTGGGATTAACGCTTTCAGACAAACAGAGACTTCGTTTTATATTATAATATATCTAACATTTATTTAGTCGTCCAAATTATGTATGTAGTTCTAGTTTTTTTACTTTCCAGACGGCGGAAAGAAGCGCCGGTTGGGAGACACATAGAGTGCGGCTTAACCGGGTGCCGGGATACGGGTTCGGCATCGCCGTGTCGGGGGGCAGGGACAATCCCCACTTCGCGAGTGGTGACCCTTCGATAGCAGTGTCCGATGTGCTGCGAGGTGGTCCTGCCGAAGATAAACTACAGTGAGTATTAAAGGAGCTGTGATAGAGAAAACAACTTGTGCCAGTTTTATCATTGGAATCTCAGTCCTCGATTTCACTTCTTTTTTATTTCTAACGAGCACCCAGGTCACCTGTTGGCAATAATCACCACTGCCAATGGTAATCCATTAACAGCCACAAATTCATTATCGACTTTATGATCGCTAAGCGGTGAACCAGTTCCTAATTGGCTCTGCCATTCTAAGCGAAAAATATTTCACCATTGATCCTAGAAAGAAACTGGTACCTAGCCAGGCAATCCAAGAACTCTACAAGAACAATAGTGCTATGGAGATTAAGGTGCAAGTTATTAGTACCTATACTATATACATTAGTACCTATACTATGGCTGTGTTTAGTCACAGCCATCGACCTCCAGTAGAAAAATGCCTCTACCTCCAGCAAATGCCGCGTCAGGAGTTCAGCAGGGTAAATATTAAAACAAGTAGGGGACGTGAGGTAGAACTCAAGAATGTATAAACCTATAACCATCGAGCAATAATTTCTTAAGAATTAATTACTTTCACGTTAATATATTGAAGAAGTATTAACGAACGACATGCCCGACAGTTCGTATTATTGCATGACTTCTGAAATTCCCGCTTTTCGGAAGCACTGAGATTAAATATGATCCAAAGTATTGCATTTTCACTTCGTTATATGGCATGAGAAAGAACAGTTGAATTAATGTATGATTCAAGATAAACTTAATTTTTTTTATCATGTACATACTCTAATCTAATAGACTGAAGGTGTAAGTAATTATGAATATACGATACTGTAAATTGTCTAAAGGTAGCGGTATTACATACCATTACCTAGAATACGTGAAGGTAATAGAATTAAATTAATGAGCTGTCAAGTCAAAACACCTGTATTAGAATCTCAATATGTTTAAAATAATTTCCAGAGTGAACGACAGAATAGTCTCAGTAAACGGAGTTCCTCTGGAGAATGTGGAGTACGCCAGAGCCGTCCAGGTGTTGCGGGACTCTGGTGCCACGGTGTCGCTGGTGGTGCGGAGACGCGCGCCCGCACCGCCGCCTACAGCACCTACCACCATCAAGCTAGCGCTGACGAGGAACGGGAAGAAGGAAGGTTTGTACTAGTTGTAAAAGGCAGAATAATGCCAGGCACCTACAAACTCGCTTCTTTGTTGATAGGAACGTGTGTAACTTGGTGTTTAGGATGTACAAGGGTCAGCAGTGACATTTTACCATTATGTCTATACAACTGGTGTCGTTGAGGTGAAATTTCTTACGGTTTCACTGGAATTTATTCAGCCTCATTTATTATTTTAATTTTCTTTTGTATTTAAAAGCTATAGACTGAGATATCGTCTCGTAGGTCGACATGAAAATCGATGTAAACGTCGAGTGATAAACATTTACCGGGGTGCACATAACTTTATTATCAATAACGAATGAGCTACAAATTACTTTTGTTTTGCTCAAAGGCTCGTCAAAATTTGCAAAACAGAATTTATTTAGGCAGTGTAATAATTGTAGGGTGATTCATATTTTCATGTTTGCATTGCAGACTTCGGTGTTGTCCTGGGGTGCAAGCTTTACGTAAAAGAACTCACAATGCGGGCGAGAGAGCAGCTCAATCAGGCTGGTCAGGGTCTCTGCGAAGGTGACGTGGTGACGCGAATCAACAACACCCCAGTCACTGACGTCATGACGCTGAAGGAAGCCAGAAAACTTATAGAGTCCTGCAAAGACAGGCTCAACTTAGTGATAACAAGGGAGTTAATAAGGGAAGAAACGGTCACCAATGGAAATTATCAGAACAATTATAATAGTTTAGGTAAATTTGGTCGAATTTCATTTATTTATATAGTTATGTGAATGCGTGTGGAAGAATTAACACAATTGGTAAATCAAAATCTTTCTATAAGTTAGGCAATCATGGCTCGGTAGCCGTGCTAAAGTATATTTTCTATTTATCTATGTTCAAACTTGTAAATATGCAAGCATATAGAAAACTGATAGCGTGATTTAGGATTACGATAGCGACATCTCTTATCGCATAGACAAAAGTAACGTTACTTGAAATACAGCCCACAGCACGGCGCTGGCCTCCTTTTGTGATACTTATATATCCCTTGCACTGTGGATTAGCGCTTTGTTGTTGACAATCATTATGTCGTTCAAGTCTCCAACAAGACTTAGCGGTAACTTCTTGATATTAATAAAGCATCATTCAGAAGTACAGAAATTAGGATTAAACTAGATCATAAAGAACCCATCGCTCTCTAACAGAATATACCTGCGTTGTGCAATGTTCAGCTGACTGTACCACGAACAGAGGAGACATTTTTTGGATACAAGGATTCATGTACCTTTTTAAATCCCCATTCACCGGGATGCATGAGGATACTAAATAATATCTCAACAAATTTACAGAAGCATCTCCGCACGCAGTGTATCCCGGTGCAGAGCCGCTATCCTCGGCCTACTCCAGCAGTGGGCAAAATTTGTACGTCGCTGCGCCGGTTCGTGGGGGTGAGGGACGGAGACCAGGCCCACTGGAGAACCACGACCAGCCCCCCAGACCACCACCTCCTAGGAATGACGGTGAACATAATATTCATTCTTCTTGTATACTTAAAGTTAGATCGCGTCATATTACTAGACTGCATCATACAGTCATTTTTACACCTTAGTTGTTTTACTTATGCATCTTTGACATAATATGTATACATTACACGTATAAAATAATAGAATCTTTGAACTTTATTAAAGGAAACTCAGACACCTAAATAGTGTAAAATTTTGAACTTTCAACATTAATATGACTTAGTATTCTTACAATATGTCCCCTTTTTTCATTCTCATATATTCCCTAGTTTATTTGGGCTTTCCCCTATTTTTGATCTTCATTATAATGGCATATTTAAAAGCAGATAAAAATAACCCTGTGTTGTATGTAATTTAAATGTTCACATACGTAAATTTCAGATTACTACAGCAGTCGAAGGCAATTGTACGAAGAAGACGGGATGACTAATCAAAGAAACAAACCGCCGTAAGAACATTTACTATTTACATAATCCTCTCCTGTATATTTTAATCAGGCGCTTTATAATTTTAAATGAACTCGTACAACTAAACCTTTTTTGTGAATCATTGCACGTATTTAAACAGACTGAAAGATGGCGACTTCGATATTTTACAGCCATTAAGTGGATTTTAGTGATAGTAACGAAGGTAGTAAGTAACACGACTCACGAACTACATCAACACAGACTGAATCCCGACGTAGTGATAGTACTGTAGAAGTGATGACCGTTGTCTCCAGGAGTGAACCGAGGTTAATAAGCTTCCAGAAGGAAGGGTCGGTAGGTCTGCGGCTGTGCGGCGGCAACCGGTCCGGCGTGTTCGTGTCGGGGGTGCAGCCGGCCAGCCCCGCCGCACTGCAGGGGCTGCAACCAGCTGATAAGATACTTAAGGTAACCATCGCCATTATCGTCATTCAATTCGGGTACCAAATATTATTGTATTTTGTGTTGTGTAATTGAAGCAAATATCGATTTCCCATAACCTATCTAAGTGTTTACATTCATTGCAAGTGTCAACTGTCAAACTGTCCCACTGTGCCACTGTTAGGCTTGGGTCTCCCTTAACAATGAAAGGGATTCGAGTTGGTAGACTTAACACGCCTCTGAGTATATTATGGAGAACAGTCAGGTACGCAGATCTAGTTAAATCATGAGCGAAATGTTATGATACAATACACAAATAAAATAACAGGAACTGTAACAATGTTTGTGTGTTATGTTTAAATAAGTTTTCATTAACTCATTCTTTTAATAATCCATTCATTCAATCATTCATTTACTCATATCTATAATGAGTACCCATTACGTTCATACCCCGCGCATTATTATGTCGACGACAACATATAAAACAATTGTTATTTATTGTACGTTGAATCTATATGTCGGCGATAGTGCTATTGTCACGCTATTACCTTCCGAACGTCCCCGAGTGTTGCCATAATGTGTACACATACGTCGTGTTACAATGTGATCTGTGTCGTTTCTGTGCAGGTGAACGACATGGAGATGAAGGGTGTGACGCGGGAGGAGGCCGTGTTGTTCCTGCTCAGTCTGCAGGAGCGGATCGACCTCATAGTGCAGCACTCGCCCGACGAGTACAACGCTGTGGCGAGCGGACAGATGCGTTAGTGTCATCGTTGTGTATATCTCAGCACTTACGTTTTAAATTCAAATAAAAATGAATCAATACAAATGGCACAATCGTACTAGATGGATGACTATTCCTTCAGTACTTAATACTTCTTAAATAGCTTTTCATATAAATCACTGCACAGTAGAATTGATAAGAGGATAGCCACGTTTTATTTCGAGGCCTCTTATCATCAACATTAGTACTGTATCAAAGTGTATAAACATTGACAGTGGTCTACTGTCTTTGATGTTAGTTTGATAAATATAATTCGATAAAATATTACCTCATCGCTGCTCCCGAAATTCTATTGGAGATCCGGAAACGAGTCTCGCTTCGAACGTTCCGCTCACTCGCTCTCTCTATCACGTCTGTGACGTTTCCAGCTGGCGACTCGTTCCACATAAAGACCCATTTCCACTATACGGAGCCGACGGATGGCGAGATGTCGTTCCGGTGCGGCGACGTTTTTCACGTGCTGGACACGCTGCACAACGGCACCGTGGGCGCTTGGCAGGTGTACAGGATAGGTGAGTCAATTACCTAGGTTGTATTTTCCTCACCATCATTATTATGCACACAAATGATCACTTTAAGGCATTAATTTCTATGAAAGGAACACGCATAATGTACTCGTGTGCGAATGAAAGGGAACGTTCTCTGTCTACGATCGGTTCGCATGTCGTCAGGTCGCAACAACCAGGAGGTGCAGAAGGGCACGATCCCGAACAAGGCGCGCGCGGAGGAGTTGGCCACGGCGCAGTTCAATGCCACTAAGAAGGAGATGTCGGGCAACGACGGGAAGCACAACTTCTTCCGCCGCCGTCGGTCCACGCACCGCCGCACCAAGAGCTTGGGGAAGGTACCTTAACTTGGAACTCGCGTAACACATGTAACCTCTCACCGAAGAAACTCACATCTGATTCCATTATGAGATCAGTGTATTACTAAGTAATACGGTTATTATTATGGTAAATTTTACTGCAGTTAGCTATTAGATTAACCGTGACGTCATAATGATACATCGTGAAATCAGCTGTTGATTTGTTTTGAGAGAGCGAAATTACCGCGACGAACTATTCACATAAAAAATCGAGTTTAATGTGTTGAATAATTGGACTAGAATGTCATTTATTATTGATGACCGAACTAAATTACAATAGAAATCGATTTAATTATTTTTAAAAAGTAGTATTTAACTTCGGTAACGGTGAAGGAAATTTCAAACTATAATAACTCGGACAGATAAATATGTCGAGCGTACCATTTTGACATTGCCGTCATTCCGGCGGGGCTCTCGCATGATATAAAACTACAAATATATAATAATAATAATAATAGCACGAACCTGAATTAAGAGCAACTTGTGCAACATTTTTATGGGGTTCTGTCACTAAAAACCGTTTTGTTCCAGGCAATTTTAGGGTGAGAACTTATAGGTATACATATGCTATCTAGTTATCTTATGTAGTGTTTTCGGTACTACAACGATAACAACTGTTTATTCAGGAGCACTGGGACGAGGTGGTTCTCTCGGACAGTATTAGTAAATTCCCGGCGTACGAGCGGGTGGTACTTCGCCAGCCGGGCTTCGTCAGGCCCGTCATCGTGCTGGGAGCACTCGCAGACGTCGCCAGGGAGCGCCTGCTAGCCGACTCCCCGGACAAGTTTGCCTCGCCCAGTGAGTACATTCACCTACAAGAACACTGACATGAGACGACTTCTCGGAAAATATCAATGACGGCCCCGAAGTGAGCTTCGAGTGTCTTTCGTGTAATTTTAAATTTTATCCCTGGCACTACCCATTTTGACTGTAAAGAAAACGCTCCGTTTTTGTATTTTTACCGATATTTCGACCTAATTACATGGATCATGGTTATGGATGGCAAAGACCATATTGCGAGATTGCGGTGGCAGGAAGACTCTTAACAGCTGACAACTTGACATAACGATGAC
>DWPT01007138.1:0-10992 GCA_018251895.1 Agathymus mariae mariae | reverse complement strand
TTATTTTTTTTATACCCGAAATATGCAGCAAGTTGTAGGGTGCCTAATACTTTTGGCCAAGGCTGTATATGTTATAATTTAAAACAAATGTTTATAAAGTTACATAATTTTTTTCAATAACATCTATACAGTCACATAATGAATTTATAAAAAAACCATTTTCCAAATGTGAAACATGATATCATGTCCTACCATTAAAGCATCATATATTATCTTCGTTTTATTTCTGATTATATCTCTTTCTTACTATATGGTACTTAAAATTTTTAAAATACTTCTTTCAATTCTCCGGTGACTGATCCTGAATCTTGATTTTATTTTGCCAGTATAGCTCCATATTGTTTTTTATTATTTTTGCATCCACTTGTTGGTTAAGGAAGTAGATCAGTGTGCATAATTGTTTTCATTGATGTTAGGTGTTAAATTCCCTTTAGTATATACTTATAATTATGAGCAAATATTTTTCCTATTTCCTTTAGACTTGTTTTAATCATGGCCATTACGAGTGGGCTATGTAAAGAGATTAAACATGATAAAGTATTTACCTTAAAATTGCACATATTGTATTCATCTCAAACATAGTTATAACAAGGTCTGAATTAAGATTATATTGAAAACACTGACTGAAATACAAATTTTATTATATGCTGATACAAAACAGATAAGTGTTTATATTATCACACGATTCCAGTTCAGGATTTAATAGATTTATGTGTAATTGATTATAACTAAAAAACGTTTAGTTATTCATTATATATTTATGTGACTAGTTGGCCAATGAGCGGTCATATCTTTTAAAATTCTATTAATGTGCATGTGTTTATTTGCCAGGTGACAGTATGTCAGGCGGGTGGTGTGGACGCATTGGTGCGCACCGTGGTGTCCGCCGGGGATCGCGAGGAGATCACCGAGCCCGCAGTGTGCGCACTGCGTCATCTCACATCCCGCCATGTTGAGAGTGAGATGGCTCAGAATGCCGTACGCTTGCATTATGGCTTGCCAGTACGTATCTAATTTGGTAATTTAGTAATTTATACACTACATATACGTATCATCGTAATTTAATAGAATTGTCCTGACCTGTTGCGATGTATCTAAGGTCTTTTTTCAAGAAATATTTACAATGATGCTGCATTTGCAACCATAAACTATGAAATTTAAACTATATATGACATTCATATACTGAAGGTAACCTGATATTTAGTAATAAATATTCTGAGTAACAATAGTAGATATTGATAACATCACAGTATGAAAATTGAGAGTGGAGTTAATATAATGTGTTTTGATATACACGTGTGATATATGTGTTATATTATGAGATATATAACTCATATTCTATTAGTCGTATTCAACTTCTTGCGATGGTTAGTTCCTGAAACTATTAACTGAAAGTACTCCATGCAGGTGATAGTGAAGCTGCTGCAGCCGCCGTCCCGCTGGCCGTTGGTGAAGGCGGTAGTGGGGCTGGTGCGCAACCTGGCGCTCTGTCCCGCCAACCACGCGCCGCTCCGCGAGCACGGCGCTGTCCATCACCTCGTGCGTCTGCTCATGCGCGCGTTCAACGATACGCAGCGGGTTAGTTGGTTTTTTTTTTATATTAGCAAAGTATACTACGAGTAGACTGAGGATTTCTTAAATTCATGGATGGTGGATGAATTCTCTTACTTAAAAATTTAACATGTATTTTTGATAGTATCAGGCGTTACTTTGCGGAAATTCATTGTTATTATATTAGTATTAATTTACTTTGCAACAATCCGCAAGTACAATGTTTAATGGTATATACTTCTATACATGCATAGAATCTCCCTCCCTCCCTCCCTCCCACAAAGGAAAACATGCTTTAATGATAAGTAAGAACGTGTACTATTATCGTATAATAAAAAGTTCAATTTTCATCTATAACTAGGGTTGCTCTCTCTTTTATGATAACTGTATTTTATAGAAAATGATTGAGAATAGACTAAACTAGACTGTCCTCTATTTATTTTCGACGTATATTTGGTTGCCTTGCCTCACCTTGTTTTGCTTATCAAATTAAAACGGAATGTTATTTTAAAATTTCTTTCTTTACGATAACCACACATAGTATGTAAAGGCTGATCCAATGTGCTGTAATGCAATGTTCGTATTCCGTATTGCATTTCATAAACAATTGTTTTCCTTTCAGCAACGCTCGTCGGTATCCGGCGGCGGAGGCGCGGGTGGTGCGTACGCTGACGGTGTTCGCATGGAAGAGATAGTAGAAGGCGCTGTTGGCGCGCTGCACATCTTAGCCCGCGAGAGTCTTAATAGACAGCTCATACGCCAACAGAATGTCATTCCGATATTCGTGCAGTTGCTATTCAATGAGATTGAGAACATACAGGTGAGGGAATAGGTCTATGAATGTCAAATTTTTAATTACGGTTTTTATTTTGACTTGTACTCCAAGTTGTTGTTACATTTTGAACGGTTAAATTTTATCATCCCAGACCAAAACTGGCTTATTACAGATGGTATTCCTTTGGGAAGCGATCATTAACTGTTAAAATTGCGTCAACCCTGATCACATTTAGTTGAGATCAATTTTTAAAGCTTTGAGCACAAGCTCAGGGTAGTCAATATACTACACGATGGTGTAATATGTCACACACACATAGATTTTGAAGAGTAAGTGTAGGAATTTCATGAGCTAATTCTTCCCTCCCTGTTTCCACTATCGAATGAAGGTGGTAACGCATGACGAATATCCATCCTTTCGACGTAATCATGCTTCCACTATGGACGCAATTCGTAATGGTTACCGCGAAGGATTGGATTACCTTGCCCGCGTTGTATCCCCTGCGGTTGTAATATTCAAGATAATGTTCAAGTATTCAAGTCAGAAATAATTTACCATATTAGCGTGCTTTACCATCCAATATCGTCTTAATTTTGTGTGATTGTAGTAAAGCATTACCTAATAAGAAATAATACAAAGATAAATTACTGTACCCAGGGCCTGTGTTGAGACCCAAAACGCAGTGTGCTTTTGTTAGAAGTGGCTTTTTTTTTGTACACGGTTATATCAAGAGTGGTGGAGCCGTGTACCAGCGAATCCATATATCTGAAAATACACGATGTTTTAATTTTTCCATAATTTTGGACAAAACAAAGTCTGATAAAATGACAAAAGCCAAAAATAAATTAATAACCAATTTAGAAGTGGTAGTTATTCATTTGGAATAAATTTATATTTGATTTTTTTAAATTAACACTACCTGCATAAACATATGAATACGAGTAAATAGGAATTTCATAGAGAAAGAACCGAAAAATATTTTGGAATAAGAAAGGCATTGGGCATTGCTTGCAGCGTGTCGCAGCTGGAGTACTTTGCGAGCTGGCCGCCGACAAGGAAGGGGCGGAAATGATAGAAGCAGAAGGCGCAACAGCTCCGCTCACTGAACTATTGCATTCACGTAATGAAGGTAAGTATAATATAATTATAAAAATACTGATATCGTCAGAGTACTGGCGGTGTCAGATTGTATATTTGGCAAGTGGCGAACTAGTTTCAACAAAAAAACCCTCAGGAACTAAGACTTGTTTTAAATGGATATTATACTAGTTATGTTCACTTCCTGTTGATATTGATTTTTTTTTATCACGAGTGTGTATATGTAATATAATGATATCAACATATCTTTGTACAGAACAAAGAAAGTATTAAACGTGTGCAGACAGAGATAACCATCCAAACATTCCAAAACACTGTTTATGCAGCTGTATCGATAACAAAGACACCACACGAAACTTTCCAAAAATTGACAATGTACAGACTAGGTCATGTTACTATATTATTTTGTTTCTTTATGTTATTGGTCGACAAAGGACGAATTGAGCCTGTTAGTATCCGAATCAAACTGGGGTGGTACAGAGCCCAGCGATATCCAAAAGAAGAGAACGATCGCTATAGCCTCGTCCGTTGTTCAACTGAGAGCAACACGAGAAGTGGATGTTGGCTTAAGCAGACGGGTGGATGGATCCCCTTACGCTCCAAATATTAATGTATATTTTTATTATCCAAATTTTTCATCGTCATGACTCTCCATTATTATCATATCCAGGTGTAGCGACGTATGCCGCTGCGGTACTATTCCGCATGTCGGAGGACAAGCCTCACGACTACAAGAAGAGACTCTCCATGGAACTGACCAACTCCCTCTTCCGCGACGACCACCAGATGTGGCCCAACGATCTCGCTATGCAACCCGATCTGCAGGTAAAAACACTTAATATTTAATTTTGTATAACATTACAAGCAAAATAATTTTCCTAATTCAACTGAAGTGATATGCATTATTTTTATGCATTATCTTTATCTTGGATACGAAATCAAGAGGATACGATTCTTATTGCCAATTTGTGATTGTCACTTTAAACATTATTTGTATATTATTCTATGATTATTCAATTGTGCCAGGGTAAACAACAAAGTTACTCGAGAAAAACTTTGGTAAACACATCTTTGTCAACCTTAACTTCCAATAGCCAATTTCACCCCTGGTTCCTCCATCCTGGAATAGAGCATTTGGGTAGAGTTGTCCTTGTCTCATTAATTACATTACTTTGTTCACCTTTAGGATATGCTCGGGCCAGAGCAAGGCTACGAGGGGCTGTACGGAACGCGACCCTCGTTTCATCAACAAGGTGAGTGCCCGCCCACACGTGTAGCTAGATTGGTCAACTAACATCAGTACTGTACTGTAGACAATTTAATTTTGTACTCTGGTATGTAATCTAGCCTAGGTACTGTTTCCATATGTTTTTGTTGCAAGAAAATGGATATTGAGTAATTGTATACTATATAGTGAGTTATTTAACGCTAGATTGTGTACCAAATTTTTTGATACTTGAGTAATATTTGATGATATTGAAATCAATTTAATTGTTGAAATTGAATGATACCACAAAATGACATGGCAGCGGAAACTATCAATTATTCTACCCACACAGTAATTTATAAATTAATTTTAAAATTAAACATACATTAATTAATTGATTTAAAATTATACCACTTAATATATATTTAGTTAATCAAATATTATTTCATACTGTTTATATTATTAAACATTTGTGGATAAAGTCATAGTTCAAAATTATTTAAAACATTCCTCAAGTATGAATCTGAAAGCACTTGCCATATTCCTATCGTATTGTAAGTTGATAAGTTTCTGTATAAATATATGTTTCTCTCTTTACACGCAGCCTAATCCGGGACCTATTTATCACCAAACACAGGTGATGGGAATATTATTATTATTATTACTATGAATGTGTTGTTGATCTTTAAACAATAGACTAACATTTCCTATTTATCTATAATTTTTTTCTTTTATTTAGTTTTTTTTTTATCGTGTTTGTACTTTTATATATTTATAAATGCATGGTTTGATTTCATAATAAACTTTAATGCTACTCAAATAATATATTATGTTTTAAAAGTTAATTCTTATCGATTTAATATCGAGAAAATGTGAAACTTAATTATTGATGTAAATAATCACCTCGGTGACCTTCATGACAGTTGTGCTACTTGTTAACTCGATATAATTTGTGTACATCGTTTTTGTTTGTTTGTTGTATGTAATACAATATTTATATTATGCTTAAGTTGTGAGAAACCTCTTAATTATATTTTTAGCATTATGACCTGGCTCTTGAGTTTGTGTTTACATCTAGCCTTCAGATAAAAGTTGTAAATATTATTTATTTTTTTCGTTTAAGACTATTGATTCATTAATATTTACAGTGTTAATACTTTGCAAGAAATCAAATTCGTGAAACTCAATACTGCTTACAATGTAAAAAAAAGGTTTAGTGTGCATTTAGCAAAAGTTAGTAACATTACAAAGTGCGTCACCTTCAATGCCAAATAAATTTTAATAACTTACTGCTTATTTCTTTTTATTAATGTATTTTTGTTAAGAAATTTACAACTGGAAAAATTCTTATAAGGGTACTACTTAATACATTTTGAAATCACTCGGTAGACGGTTATTTTTTTTTAATAAACATCAAAATTATATCCCATGTTATAGTGTTTGTAGAGCTATTTTGCTACACAGAACAGCTATTTTGCATTATCTCATGATGGGTTTAATTTATATTCAGTTTTTCCATTCTTGGTATATGCAGGCTGGATCTCCAATAACCATTTTTCAATATTATGCAATTATAAATTATTCTTGCTATATCACACTGACTTACACATGTTGACTTCCAAGGCGGTGCTTCCCGGTTCACATGGCTTGCGATAGTTTTACAACGTCATGCCAGGTTCATACAATATACATTAAAACAAAAGATTCACAGCAGTGATCAATCCTCACTAACCCCTGCAAAATAATTTTAATTACTTTCACTTTATTATATGTTGATTGTTTCAAGCAATTCAATTAATTGTTTTTGGTAAAATATAATTTGTATTAAAGACAACCAGCTTCATACGTAATAAAAAAAAATGTACCTCAATTGTAATTTGAAACATCTGTTTTATTTTTATAGTATATAAATTCATTAGTGATTTCGTCTCGGCAGGCTACGATCAGATACCGATAGACTCGATGCAGGGGCTGGAGATCGGCAGCGGGTTCGGCATGGACATGGACATCGGTGAAGGCGAAGGCGCCGGCGCCGCCACCGCCGACCTCGCCTTCCCGGAGCCACCGCACGACAACAACAACGTCGCGGCGTGGTACGACACCGACCTTTAGAACGAACATCAATTTCGATACAACGGCAAACGGCATCATTGAACTGGGCAGCGAATTTTAAATAAGCGTTCTGACATATACACCTCGGTGTGACGGACACTATACAAAAAAAACTGTCCAGCTTATACCGGTTCAGTCCGGTTAAAACTAAATACCATAGTGCTTACACATAAAAATCTATAAAATCACAAAGCACATGTATTATGCAAATGTAGTATGAAAACGCGTAAAGTTGTGTTAAATCCCATGTGTTTGTGCTGTGGATAGCATTGTAGGATGTTATTTCAAAAATCAAACCAAACATAGTTTTTAAATCGTTACATACCAGAATAAAATGTCTGTGTCCGACGGACAGTTCAAACATATCGCTAACAGTAATATGTCAATATACTGCAAATAATAGGTTTTTATATCAATTTAGACCAGATTTTTACTTTACCTAAGAGTCTAATAATGAATATAATATTTATTTATTCAGTTTAATTATTTAATTGAAACAGTATGCTTATTATTTTCGAGACGCGCTAATCAAATTGTAATTTATGATTAAGATGATTGTAATATTTCAATTTAAATAATCAATTATGTCAAATGGTTAGATGTAACGATTGGTTGAACATTACAATACATACTTACATTCAAACATAATTTACCTGTATGAGCAATGTGGCATTTGAACAATAAACCTTGTACTTGATTCAAAGACAGCTTTTTAGTCACTTGTAATTTAAAACTAAAGCTAGGTATCGTGAAATTATTATTTGTATATTCAGTGAATATGTTGTTTTATCAAAATTGTATTGGTGCTATGTCCGAGAAAGGCATTCATTGAAATTATTGAATTCTAACCGAATTCTGTCGTAAAATTGCGCCGCCCTGCATTGATTATATCGGTTTTATACGCGAAAGTATGGAATGCGTGTAATCGGATCATAGGGTACACTTATATTTAAGATTTTGTTAGGCTTTAAAACCATAAATACTTCATAGGTTTGTATGCGATTGGACGTATCGACACGTGCATTTAGATATGTTTTTGGCGTGTTTTATTTCATTACACCGATCGGCCGACCGAGTTGTATGGACTTGTAAAGGATGCCACGTCACGTAATAAATGAAGTGACACGTTAAGTGGAAGTCTATTTTAATTTGTTAACACAAATTATAGCGTCCCGTCGACTTAGACGTCCTATGAAAAGCGGACCGTCTCGGCATGGCGTAATTATGGTAAGGGTATACAGAGTAATGTAACAAAATAATACGAGTGTGAGTTTAAAATGCGCTTACCTTCAACAATTCCTAGAACACTGTTAGAGTTCTAGAAACGTCACCGAGGACACCATTGTCTAGTACAGACTTGCGTTGGCACAGTATGAATGATTTTGTTAGACTACGGTCAATTTAGTTATGATTTGGATAACAACTATGCAATTAAATCCAAATCGACTACTTTATACATCGGCTGTGGGTGGGTTACGTGACGCGAACAAGTCCAGGTGATTTTATTCAAATAACGAATAGGACTGTCTGATTTAATAGTATTGATGATCGACTGCCATTTTTATTTTTATTTCTTATTGAACTTTCATACAAAGATACAAGTGTTTCAAAGATGTGTGTTATAAAGATACGAGTACTCGACGCCGCCGATTGTAGTTGGGTGAATCTGTATTGGCCATTTTGTCGTTTAAATTTAATTTAGTATTATGCTCTGTATGTACTGTCTTTTGCCGAGTGAAATACACACCAGCAGCGTCTAACTGTTCATGTAGCGATTAAACGTGGGGTAGATTTGACTTATGTAGTGTTGTACGTTGGTAACGATGGACTCACAGCTGCCGTTTTACTTTTCACTCGGAGAGTGGTGGCACGTGTGGGCTTTGGGATTAGTGTTGAGGTCATTTGAGGGCAACAACTCGATACAAATCTGTTAAGCGTCAAGTAGACTGTCTTATAATAAACTTATACCGTGAGTGTGTGTATGCGCTTTTTTGAGTTATTTTATTAATATATACTCTATTCGAACGCACACAATGTTAAAGTTTTTATTTCAAATATGTTTTAACTTGCAATTCGAATTAATTTATATAGTGTTGAGGTAAAATTGTTGCGTATTTATTTTTTAGATGCAGCTGTAGTATTGTATCGATTCTAATTAGTGATTAAACGATGCCTAAGTTTTAGCATTTCGTCACGAAATGGTACTTAAAGCTGTAATGCATTTTGTATTTCTTTGAATATGATAACTAGACTTGCACACCGAATTCATTGCACACGTGTAGCTGAAATAGTATAATGTAATCGTATAAAGTAAGATTTAGTAATTACTACGTAATTCCTTCTAGGATCCTCATTATATAATTTTTCTATTTGATATTTTAAGAATCTTTGCCAATGTTTTTATACCGCTTCGATTATGAAGACATTGTTGAAGTGTTAGGTTTTATGTCCATTTATGCATGGATGATAAATAAAATGTAATATCATACTGGCTTTGTTTTATTTTACATATTTCCCATATTTCTAATAAATTTATACGGTACTTGTTTTTGCAGTAATACTAGAAGTCCGTCCGTTCTACGGAGCACACGATAAGCTGTTGATCTGAACATCGATTATTATTAATATTGTTTACTTGTTTTTTAAGTCGATGCTTGTCTACGTTGTCACCCGATAGTAAGTGTTCATTGTCGCCCGTAAACATTTAAAACACCAGGAGCGTCACCATCGCGTTACCGGCCGAGAAGGAAGCGAACTACACGCTTTAAGGTCTCTATATAGTAACACCGTGGGAATACCGCTGATGGTAGTTCATTTCACAGCTTACGCCAACGTGGCGGGCACTGACGAGTAAATCTTACCATAGACGAGTGTCACATATCGAGATGATTGTGGAATTTGGTATTGCAGTACGTTGAACAGTAATGGAAACTAGCTGTCGGTAGTAATTAAACAGTTCTCTAGAACATTCCCCATTATACATGCGGTAGAAAACACAGATCACGTCTATTCGAAATCCAAGCGATCGTAAGTCGTTCGGGAACTTGAGAACGTCAAATCAAATTGCTTGTCTTTGACTTCGATATAAAGGTCCATTTGGGTAGTTGGAGTTGTAGTACAATGATGGGAGCAGTGCTCCATGTGCGGTCGAACTCGTGCTTTATAAAATAACAATTTATTTTCTGACTTGAAGTATATTGCTTTGCTCTATTAAGTACACCCAATTTCTTTCAACATGATTCGGCCTTGTCCTCCAGGTGGTTCCTAAAGTGAACTTTTCTTAGAAATATCGATACTTAAGATGCCAATGCAACATTTGCAACAATCCAACAAACATTTTGAAACTATGATGCCATAAAATTATTACTGCCATAAAAACAATTCGTAGCTATTATCATTCAAACATTTTCATTCAGTCTTCGAGGAGTTGAATTGGACTTAATTTTGTTTACCCCATTCTGGGTTCCGCTTCAAAGATGTCTTATTTTCTAATACAAGTTTATTTCTTTTCTCTTCCAACTTTATCCGCGAGATATTTGCATGGCCTGAATATACGGCGTCGTCTGTATCAGCGTGACAATCTATGTTCTCGGTATCGAGCATATCATTTCCGGATACTCCGTAAGAAGGTAGCTATGACAATAGTGCTCAGAGATTTTATCGATATCAAGCTTTACAGTTGGCGCCTCCCCCTTGCTTTCTTCTGCTCAACGGTGCGTGTGATACACTAAAAAATCACCAGCAGTTGTTTCATGTTCGCAAAATGTAAATGTTCCAAATCGTATTGCCTATCGCTTATTAGCTGATATTCCTCTAAGTATTGAGGCAGTTGACAGTTTATGAAATGCTCTATTAGTTAGTTTGAGAGCAAGGAAAATGAGGCGATCGGCCTGTAACGACAACTACTGTACAAAAAACTAGAGTTTGCCATAGACGTCTGTTGTGGAAAATATATAGAATTATTAAACTGATTTGGAGCATAATTCTGCGTTGCAAACTAAAGCTATTATATCATGAAAACAGATAAATCTAATAGTAGGGTTTTGAACAATAAATCTCTTGTCTAAATTTGTCTAAACGTTCATTTGTCTAGTTCAGGTATTCTCAAAATGGTAGATATCGATCCCTTGGTTTCTCAGATTTTGGGGGTCGACGAGGTCTAAAAATCGACCCCTATTAATTAACACAATTTCTTATTTGAAACTTTATTTATTTATTTAAACTTTATTGACCATAATATAATAAGGTA
>DWPT01007137.1:0-10992 GCA_018251895.1 Agathymus mariae mariae | reverse complement strand
GGGGTCGATATAGACCACTTTGGGAATCACTGGTTTAACCAAAGCGATCGCGACGGTATTAGTACTATATTGACTGAGTATTATCGTACAACCCATCTCTGTCACTATGTACGATTATTCCTGTGGTTGTTTCTTAGAAGAAGTACAATTCCTGGTCATAATCAGTGATTCATGGTTGTGACGATTATAACAGTAACTTATACGCGAATCGTATGAAACAACAGCATATTGTTTAGAAGGAAACGGGAGAAAATTTGTATATCGCTCGCATTGGATGGCTTGAATGAATGTAATATTCCATACACGTTTATTAATTTCATATTACAGCCGAGCTCTTGAATAAATCACAAAAAATCCTCAGTTGTACGTTATTGGCTACTCCCCAAAATAATTAAAACTCGATTTGATCTCGCTTTTGATTCATATTTAATATGGCCATACATCCCGTTTTGAACTGGGCAACTCCGGTTTTAAATTATATATTCCGCTGTCCTCAGAATATAAATAGGTTCTGGTTTGTCAAACCGGAACACAAAAGCGAAGTTTGTCATTTTCGCTGGGTGAATACAATAAGTAAGTGTAGAAATTATATGTGAGGACCGAGCAAGTCCTCAAAACAATCCATAAACAATCTTTGGGTTTGAGTCTTATCTCACAATATGACAGATAAAGGCCATAGTCCATCATTCTGGCGAATACGTTTTCCTTCTCCAAAGCAAGTAATAGCAAGTTTCTAATATATACTTAATATGTGCCTAAGATTGTCTACGATACGAGATTAATTAGTTTTTATTTAAAGTTTCCTTGGGACTGCACAATATTTTAATAACATGTTATAAACGTGTTTTTATTAAAAAAACCTCTTAATAATATATTAAGACCTTTATATTCTGTATTAGAGAAAAACATTGTTATTATTCATACTTGATTATAAATATATTCATGTATTACCAAGTTCAAATAAAAATCAACATTCGAATGTTTAAGATACTTGTTAAAGGTTTAAGGTTAAGTAAGAATAATATTTGTTAAAAAGCTTCATAAAATAATTGTTAGTAGGCAGGTACTTTCCTAAGTAAATTTCCTTGATATTTCATTCGAATCTAACATCCGTTAATAAAAATTAATCATGCATTAGGTGGATATGCCGCTCCAGAAGGAACCTATATTATAGTACCATGGGAATTCCTATAATGCTTTACCACTTCCAATTACCTGGCCAGAAATTTACATAGTTGATTGTCTCGGCGTCCTGGCTGGTAACAAAAAAGTTAAGAAATGACGAAATTCGATTGGATAATTTCTTATTAAGTTCAGTTTAAATTTGGAAAACCGCTTTCTATACTACCAGTTCAGCTTCAGCAGCAAACGAGTGCTATTTAAAACGATATTAACTGCAACGGTATGCTAATTTCTAAACGGGCACCGCCGTTCCATTCTCGAACGATTGAATTCGAATATCATATTCGGAACGTAACCGGTTGCCCTTGTAATAGTTGGCTGATGTTATCAAACGACCAGTTTTCGAGGCCTGTGTCATAGTTGCTGTATTTCTCTACGCGTACGGCAATAAAGATGTTCGCTTATGTGAGGAGGGTCTTCGTAAAGTAGCCACAAGTCGTCGGCAAGTGCAGCGCGAACGAAAATATACGGCGCGCTGAGATGTTTTGCCGCCTTATCACTGCGAACATAGATTAAATATGGATCTTTCATGGATGTATTAAGCTTTTCCAGTCTGGGTCATAATATTAAATCTGAATCATTTTTCTATATAATTATTTAACTCAATATCATAATAATAATCAAGTTTTCCCATAGAGATAAAATTGTTAAATCAAATTTAGGCAGAGTTGTGATTTCAATAATGGTACCTAACATGACAATCTTTGTAAAATAACAAGTTATTGACTTTAAATATGTAATTAAAATTGATAAAACCATGAAAAATAATGTACTCTATATCAAAGTAGGTATTTTGTGCATTTTTAATATGTATGTGTAAAATATTCCTTCATATTATAGTTTAAATCATTCAAGATACCTTCGGTAAATTATACATATATTTTGTACATTTACAATTATAGCAAACATTAATATACAATATAAAATTATCGTAATAATATGTAATTTTAGAAACTGCAATATAATATATATCGATTTAAAGCAGTGCATTAAAGTAAAATATAAAGTCGTCTTTCTGATCATTACTTGATCTGTGCGGCGGGCGTCGCGGGTCGAGCGGGGCGAAGGCGGGCTCTCGGGCCGGCAACTTAAAAATGCCGCCGCAGAGCCTCCGAATCGATACGACGCGCGTCACGTGCCGTCGACCGCGACCAATCGGCGCGCAGCGACCGGCGGGGGCCCTCCGCCACCCGCCAGTGCACGAGGACTCGTCGAGCGGGACGGACGTCATCACATGCTCCGCTCGCAAACCGGTCCGATGTTTCCCCGTATCATGTTATAGTGTAGTGCCGACATGAGTGCGTGGACCGAGGAAGTGCTTTCCTGGCGCGATGAAAGACTCGGCCTCACTGAACTACAACCGACGTCGAGGCGAAAACAACGCAGTGCGCCCTACAGACTCCATCGGCCCCACTTGTCGACCGCTCATGTACCCGAACCGGTGCCGGAAGCGCAGGGCACGCATATATCGAGGCTATACCCAGAAATATTGGCGCTCATATTCGAAAGGTTACCAGTGAGGGACCGAGGAAGAGCTGCCCAAGTTTGCCGCGCGTGGAGGGATGCAGCAGACCGAAGATCAGTTTGGCGTGGAGTTGAAGCAGCATTACACCTCAGAAGACCAGCGCCGATACTCTTCGCCTCCCTGGCGAGGCGAGGAGTTAGGAAGTTACAGGTTTTATCACTCAGGCGAGGTTTGAGAGACGCAGTTGCTGCGTTACCAGGCTTAGAATCTTTGTCACTCAGCGGGTGTTACAGTGTGACCGACACAGCACTGGCCAGTGCTTTTGCAACAGAATTACCAGCACTTAGAAGACTAGATTTGTCTCTGTGTAAGCAAGTGACAGATTCCTCGCTTGGTAGAATAGCGCAGTCACTCAAAAATTTAGAAGAGTTAGAATTAGGTGGTTGCAGCAATGTTACAGATACAGGCTTGTTGTTAATCGCTTGGGGTCTTAGAAAATTACGTCAGCTGAACCTGAGATCCTGTTGGCATGTTAACGATGATGGCATAGCTCATTTATGCGGTGGAGGAGAAGCGAGAGGTACTCCCGAGTTGGAGCATTTAGGACTACAAGACTGCCAAAGGTTGACGGACGAGGCATTGAAACATGCCGCCACGGGTCTTCCTAAACTTAAATCTATCAATCTTTCATTCTGTGTCGCAGTGACGGATGCTGGATTGAGGCACTTGGCCAGGTTGCCGCATTTAGAAGACGTTAATTTAAGAGCATGTGACGGTGTATCCGACGCTGGCGTGGCCCACTTGGCAGAAAGTGGGCGACTTAGAGCATTAGATGTTTCATTTTGCGATAAAGTCGGGGACGAAGCGTTATCGCATGCCACTTTAGGCCTGTCCGGGCTGCGTTCCTTATCGCTGAGCGCTTGTCGGCTCACCGACGAGGGTCTAGAGAGGGTAGCCAGGTTATCGCAATTGGAAACGTTGAATATAGGACAGTGCACACGCGTCACCGATAGAGGCCTTCGAGCGTTGGGCGACGGTCTGAGGAATTTGAAGGCGATAGACTTGTACGGGTGTACGTGTATAACTCCACAAGGCTTGGACCATATTGTGAAGTTGCCGCGTCTAAGTGTACTTAACCTCGGTCTGTGGCATGTGCGGTGACCACACACGTGCTAGCTGTGTCATGGTTGTATGTGTGAGTGCGACGGCCATGTTGAAGTGAAGGAGCCGCCAAGGTTGTATACTGGACAGCGAATAAGGAATTAACCAATTTTAAGATATTATATCGAATTATCGTTAGGAAACGGGGCCGCTTTCTTTAGTATGTTCTGTTTTAAATACCGGTTGTGTTTTTGTTGAGTATTGTTGTATTGGTTATTTTGATTACTGTGATTTGAAAATTGTCCGTCTTTTAGTTGAGTTTGATAGAAAGTCGCCCCGACGCCTAGTCGCAACGTTGGGCCAGATCTTTTTGATTGATTTTCTTATGTTTTACTTATTAAGCGTTGCATCGTAACCGTTTATTAATGTAATGTTTATGCAAGCTTGTTTATTCCAAAAAGGTCTGGTTTATTAATACAATTGCTCCATTAGTTAGATATTTAGGCATTCTTCAAATTATTCAATTAACTTTTAGCGCGATCTTACATATGGAGTAGAATTAGCGATTTGTTGTTTAGCATTTCTTAATGCTTTATCTTTATAATAACCGGAATGATTTTTGTAGTTTTGATTAATGTAACACATCAAAAAGCATTATCAAAATTAGATATTATTTTACGTGTATGTAGAAAATTAGTTTATATCGAACTACTGCCACGTCTTGAATAATATTGTTAAAACTTTATATGTGACTTGAACGCCGCACTAATTTATATTTTACTTAAATCTTTCATAATTTTCTCCAATTATCAAAAACACTGCCATTTTGCAAGACTTAAGATAAAATATAAATTTTTTAGCAGTAGTTTTACATTCAATCGAACACTTGTTTATTATATGAAATAATTCTGTACTAACTTCTGAAAGGAATCAAAACGGCTCACATAAGCAAAATACGCAAACAAGACTGAATAAACCCCTTATAAATTTAAATTGATCTACTGCGTAATACCTACTTATAAGAACAAGGAGAAATAATCTATACCTAACAAAACAGATAAAATAGAAACGTGAGTCGTGACATCAGATATATTTTATCTGTACTTCGATTATGCTACAGATAATATTTCTAACACATTGGCCGTTTGATAATCGTTGAACAATAAATGTTTGAGCGTGTTTTCTTAATTAAGCAACTTTGTTATCCAACGAAGATAATAGAAAGTGTAAAAAAGTGTTCGTAAACTATTTCTAATACTGGTAACAAGCCCAAGCAAAACGCCTTGTTTTGTGTTTTAATTAACAAGGGCCAAGTATCTGACCGTGAGACATGCTTACGTTACCTACCGTGAATGGCAAACTTGAGTATTTAAGCTGAACATTAAAATTAATTTTATGTTACAAGGATTTTCAGGTCAATTTTCTGCGCAATACCTTCAAATATATCACGATCTCTTTCAATACGTAACTTTTGATATTACCTTTTATCGCTTATATTATATTTTTGAAAGCCTATGTAAGATCGAGCTAGAAATTCGAGTATATTCTTCACGGATACGTTGTTTTTTTGTACAAAACGAATGTAATATAGTTAATATGTATTAAAAGTCATTGTTTAAGTTGCAAATTACTTGAGATATTTTATTTTTCTATGCCTTCTTTCCGTCCCATGATTAGAAGCAATACGGAATTGCTACCTGGTATACTGGAACTACCTGAATAGCTCCGTTTATATTTCATTGTCAAGAATGAATATGGTTCTTTTGTTTGAGGTTTTTTCCATACGCCGGGGCGTTAGGCGCTGTTAGACCGTTTTTGTATGAATTTCGAAACCTGAGAATCGTTTTGTTAAAACAGCTTTGTTGGACTTATTTTCTCCCACATTTTCAAATAATAATCTATCAAATAACATAGTGAAAATACTTTGACTTCGAAGGTTCACTATGAATAACTGCACCCGAGCAATGTTACACGTTCCTATCACACGATTTTTAAATTCATGTTTACCTCATTCACTTACACCGTTCTTGTGACTCATTCTATGTATAGGTAAAAATCGTATCGTAACTTCTGAGATAGACGCAGACTTGATTGTAAAATTGATATAAAATATGATATGTGTAAATATGTACAATTTGATACGATTTCGCATGTAACAGTAGAGATAATGTCCGTGAAGTATAAACATCCTTGATTTGTCATTCAGTGTTTGAAATAGTGACAAATATGCAACTGTGTACGTACACACAGGCGCGCGCAGGAGGGATTGTGTAGGTTCGAATGGATGTCCTCCCTAAATGTACTTGTCAAATGGGCCTCATAAAATTGGCTAATTTACAAAAATTCAATAAATTATTTCGTGCTTACCACGTTAATCTTCTTAATTTAATATTTATAATATAGAATAGATTGATTTATCCATAATATGACTAGTCAGTCTTGGAAATATTATTGAACTATGTATTTGAATAAAACTTAAATTTAAATAAACTCTTTCACATAATTATATTCTAAACTCAATCTACATGTTATAGGGGATTGCTTTTTTATATACATATAATATTTTTTTACATAACGGACAGCAAATAAAAAGTCAGAAGATATGTTCGTTATTATATGTTTGGTAACTAGTACCTATGTCGCGCTACATGTGAACGTGTAGGTGACTATGTGCGTTTGGATTTGCGCGTATGTTAACCTCAAGTAATATTTATAATGTTATAGGACGAAGAAAAGTCTTCTTCAAAGATAATGTTAACGGATCAGTGCCTATATCCCCTTTTGTTCTTTCAAAGTTTAAAGCTCATTGCGTTCAGAATTAGCAAAGGTAAATTTTTGTAGCATTTTTTAATAATTTTTAATTATACTTCTTAAAAAAAATACACACAAACTCTCTCTGATCTGGGATAAGGGTATGTAACCAAGCTTTTTTATTATTCTAATTCCCCTCTTAAAATTAATCCACAAAATCATCATAACTTTTTACGGTATACATCCCTGTTTGGTTATTCATAATATATGTCTCAATAAAAATATTGTATATTATCGAAATAATCATGGAGTTTCGAACTTTGCAGACTGTTTTCATTAATCATGGCAAAAAAGTAAGTTAGCTAAAAACAAAAGCTGTAGATTTGGAGTTAAAACTTTGTATACTTAGCAGAGGATTAAAACTATGTCCTAGGCCGTGGGAACAGATCCATTTTTAGGGTTAAAAATATCTTAGATAATGATCCATAATACAAAGTACAAATATACCTATATATATATGTTTGACAACAATCCCACCTGGTGTTAAATGGTGATGAAGTCTAAGATGTTGAACGCATTAACTTATAATAGCCTATTCACTCTCCTCTTGAAGACTTCCACATCGTAAGTAAATTATTATTATTCTGTGTTAATAAGCGTATAAACACAGACAAAAATTCAAATAAAAAATGTTTTGTTCACTATACGGATAACTAAGCCTACATACTGTACTTAGCCGCCTAAAGTGTTCAAATAATCTATACTAACATTATAAACAGAGAGAGTGGGAATTTTCCCGGCGTGTGTCTAAGAGTCTAATCTCTGCCACCTATTTCAACATTTCTTTTACCAATTTAATAATGCTTTTTTCAGGATGGATATAGGCTTATATAATGTATATACAAATAAGTTTGCAACCAGTACGAAGTCGGTTGTATTGGTTTCGGTTACATTTCTACAGAATAACTCAGTATAGAGTACGCTCTGTGATAAGTTTCTGAAGTGTAAAACTGGGTTGTATAGCGAATAAATGGTGACAAGTGAAAACTGAATTTAATTGAAAATATTTGGCTGAATTTAATTGAAAAAAAAAAAAAAGTTGGCATCGGCATCGTTTTATAACCATGTTATAGACAACTACATTACATTATTATTATTATTATATTATTCCGACCTCCCGAAACTATATACCCTCTCGTAAACCTGTAATACACAGAAAAAATGTTCTCCAATTGCCATGTTGACCATATCTCTTACTATGGTAATGTGTTTGTGAGCTTTACTTAATTGAAAATTTACTCATTACAATATTACACTGAACCGTCAGACAGACAACACTACCTAAACAATTGAGTTTAGAAGCAAGACAAGCACAATTTTTTACAGAAGTTTTACGTATATCGAGCGTCCCGCCCCGACTTCATTCAAACTGTACAATTACATGGTATATAGCCTATGTTCACCCGGAATAAAGTATTATTAAGAGGGTAAAATCACATCACAAATTCAAAAACGGCATTATAGAAATTCGTTGAAACCCATAATGCGTCACTGGTGAACTCTCGGTCTCCACTCACAACGTGAGGTTAAGGTCCGCCAGTTTGGTCAACTTCAAACACTTGTGAATATTGAAAATCTCCGAGGCTTCCTCAGGTGTTTTCCTTCGCCGAAGCGAGTGTTAATTAATTTGTAATACGCACATAATTTGAAATATTATTGGTGCATGCATTATTAGAATTTGAGTCTCCTCTGCGAAATTAAGGACAAAGAAGGCAAAGTTTTATAATATTACAACAAGCCTTAAACGCGTTTCCCAGAACGCTGTTAGAGATATGGAACGCGTCTCAGTACCAACACGCTGGTCCGTTAGGCTGTGGTATACTGGGCTGGACAATTGTTCTATTTTACAACTTACAACGTCGCTTAGTCTACTTCTCTTTCAAATTCCACTTTTGTTTTCGAAAGCCAATAACAGATTTATTATCTCATTGTCAGTAATGTTAGGCAATTACAGTAATATAGTAATTGTCCAGTACCAGTAAATATCGTTTCGTCTATTCATTAGTATTTGGCTGTTATAATATTGGTTTTTGTGTATTATATTGTTGTGGAAATTAGTGAAGTAAATGTTAACGATTTTTGAAGAATATTTTATTGCAATACATCTAATCTAGTTTAGTAACAATAATAACAAATAAACTAACTAAATAATCGTATATTGTTATCGCACTTACACCCTGTAAGTAATCAATTACAGCCGGAATATTTAGGTGTATGCAGTGAAGTAAAGGAGGGTGGGTGCTTAATGCTTATAATTTGAAAATGTTATTGATAACTTACATTCCATTTGGTTCTCACTTCGTTTCAGAAAGCGTTATTCCTATATTACTATATATATTAAAAATTTTTTCGCCAATCACTGTAATTTCTGGAAACGAAAAAAGTTCTGGTCAGAGGCAGAATTTGATACATTCGTGGTACGGACAGATGATGGATCATATTTTTTCTAGGATCCGGTCATTAAAGACTTTCAGTTGTTATATAACATCTATATTAGCCGAAATGTGTCAAATTTAAATATGCTAGTTTTCCAATCAGATATCATTATTTCACAAATCGACAAATCAATTCGCAAAATAAATAATCAAAAAATAAGCAACTACAAAGCAAAAGATACATCATTAGTTTATTAAAATTGCTTAATGTGTATTAATAACTGCAATCATTAGTGAATACAATAAAATAAGTGGCGACAAAAGAAAACAATGTAAATTTGTATGCGGTGTAGAAAGTTTCGTGTGCCCAAAGCGGTGTCCTTCGAATGTATTTTTTTCTATTTTAGGGTTTTCAAGATCAGTTCTCTTTGCTGAATCGGTAACATCACAAAGGAGACAATTTGTAATATAATTTGAAATACGTTAATCAACATGTAATGTCCATTCTTCCCTGAATCACTTTTCCATAAATTAATCTACTTACAAATTATTTTTGGATTTGTAATGACTTATTCCTTTTTATTAGTTTTTGCAATTATTTATTTTTTGAAATAAATTTATCTCGTATTCACAAACATCTTCAATGTCAATGCAATATAATTAATAGTTGAATTCACATCATCGTCATCACGAATCATCGAATATCATCAATAATAACATTCTCAACACATTTAAACTCTGTTATAATATACACAAAGACAAGGTTATTGTATCTGTTAACAATGCCTAGAAATATAACATTAATTGTTGCAAGAACAATATATCTAATTGGACCCTACCTTAGTCGGTAAGTACCTTTATTGCATCACGCATTATAATCGAACAGGACTACAGCCATAAATTTTATATAGTATTGCCAAAAAATAAGATCAAAATATTTGAACGAGTTTTTAAGAAGATACTTTTTGTTGGGACACATAATATAAATCGCAATTTCAAAATATTGTTTTGTTTAAGAAATACTATATATTGGTAATTATCTTTTTTAACTGACTTTAAAACAGGAGGAGGATTGTCGACTTTTTTGCTATATTTTTTTTCTGTTACCTCAGAACTCCACTATTATTAACCCGTTTGGAAAATTTATTGTTTGAAAGAGTTTGTCCGTTTGATATCATTTATATTTGAAGAAAAAATACCATCAATAATGGTAAAAATAGATATAATTTTTTTTCACCCTTAAGAATTGAGCTTGAGTTTCATTTATAATTTCGACTGAAAGTCGAAGTCTGTTTAATTTAGTGTTAAAATACTTTTTTTTATACTTTTTTATTTCACTTTGTAACTTTGTAGAAGGTATTAGTGGGAAGATTGTATATTAATTCGTGCACACATATGTAGACAGTTAGACTAACGCTGTCCAACCCCAGGCTCGCGGGTTACAATGTGACTCGTCAACGCAATTGATTTTGCCCGCCAAGAGTATTCCGCTAAACAAATTTCTGATTTAATTTTACTTTTTACCTCAGATGTATCAGCAAATTTGCAATATTAGTAGCTCAAAAACCTCTACAGAGGATTCACTAGTTAACATTTTTGTTATCAATTGAATCAAGTTATATGTGAATTGGAGCTTATATAGCTCAAAAAAAAATATTTTTTTATCAGCCGGCTGGCAGGCTGAGTTGGATGCAAATTTCTGTCCACTTTCAATATTAGTTTGATAGCCTTCGTCTAGACGGATTCCTATAATTTGGCAACCATAAATAACACTGGCCATAAAAAAGCCTAGCTATTTATTTTTATACAAGTAGCCGACAAATGAACAGAATGGTTGTCTTACGTGGCCATTGCTGTCAATAGACCAAATAGTCTACGTAACACCAAAAGTAACGCCGAGAAGTTTACAGTAGGGATGTTATGGATATGAAATTTCGGATCCGGATAAGGATACGGATATATTAATAATTTTTTACCGGTCTCGGTTACGGTTATGGATATGAAATTATTTCGAATTATCCGATTGTTTCGGATAATTTCGGTTACGGATATTAGACT
>DWPT01007136.1:0-10992 GCA_018251895.1 Agathymus mariae mariae | reverse complement strand
CAGGTGTGTAAGGAGCTGTGAAATTTGTAGGTTTTTTTTTGCTTTATTGGTAGGTAACGGCAATTATCTATTTATGTATATGCATATGAGTTCTGAGATCTATTGCTACATTTTGAGATTTAATAATGGTAAACAAGTGTCCGCGCACTTATTTACGTGTACTCAGAATGAGAAATGAGATTAATTTTGAATGAATGTGTGAAATGAATGAAATAACAGTTATTCGAAGTTGGTTTTTACTAACACTTCTTCGAAAGTCAAACTTCACCATCGCTTCAAATAAATCCCTACCGTGAGTGGTCCCGAAAGAAGGAGCGGCAAGAAACTCCCACGAGGTTTTTGCCTAATGACATTTACAGACAGCGCTTCATACTACTTATGGATATATATTAAACTCATGCCCTTATCTTTAAAATAATCATCTAGTTTGTAATAACCTTTCTTCATAAGAATGCTTTTGACGTAAGTTTTTAATTTACAGAATGGCATTTCCATCAGTTCTAACGGATTATTATGGATTATATTATAATTAATTATAATACAGTATTAATATATCTCAATAAACGTAGCTACTCTCTTGCTTGCTTTGTCCCTCCCTCGGAAACTATTCCGCCTGGACACGATTTGCCGTGGCCAACATGGAAAGCTTTAAATAGGCTCCGGACAAGAGTTGGCCACAGTAAAGACAATCTGTGCAGGTGGGGCTTTTCTGTGAGAGGAAACGATGCATGCGTGTGTGGTGCCTCCCCGCAAACAATAGAACGCCTACTATCCTGTCCCGCTTGCCCTGACAGCTGCACACATGAGCCACCAAGTGCTGTCAGAGTGGCCCAGTTCGGGTCGGGCAAAATTAGAACTTGTAACTTCGAAAAGAAGAAGAATAAACGTAGTTAATTAACAAACAAGGTAACAATTCAACCTAGGGCGTCTATTTCAAACGGCCGTCGCGTACCGATAAGAAGCTGACCCCTTTTTTGTTACGACAAGAGATACAATTACAAAGTAAACACTGCTAACAATAAAACAACATGGAAAATGCAGTAGGTCGTCATATTTGCATGACTATTCTATAGCATTGGTTACTACTAACGCACATGAAGCGGGCGAGCTGCGTTAAAATAACAATACGGCGACAAGCAGTCACGTGGCGGTCAGAACACGAAACGTGGGTTTAAAAGGAACTTGTGAGTTGTGAGCTGCTTTGGTGCATTCATTCATATAGAAGTAACATTTAAAGACTATTTTAATAAGTACATATTCTATTGTGAAGAAGAAATCATTTGAAAGAGTACTAATGTTAATAACATACGTTAGTGAATATGGATTGAGAGTTTAAAATTGTTATATACTATACTGTCGTGCCCACATTAGAAGTATATGTCAAGAGTAGCCTAGACACAGAAACAATTATCATATTCTAAACAACCAACCATACTCGACACGTATTATTTTTCCCGGCCTGAGAATTCGAATTCGGGACTCTGCGTTCATCAGTCGTTCATTATCACAATATATGTAGGACCGTTGGCGCACTCCATACTAATATTAGTAAGAGAAAGTGCTAATTTAATTAGTCTGTGTGAGGGTAATCTCCAAAAACGGAACTTATTTGAAAAATTATTTTACCATTTCAAATGTAAATTATAAGAGATGGACACAGGCTACTCCATTAAAGCAATTAAATAAATAATAATATAAATTAGCGTTTTATACTATAGAGAGATTAAGGTGGATTACACTCTACGTAATATCTATTGATAATCTTATTTACTTCTCATTTCCTGGTCGAGAACGCATCAGCGATACCTCTGGTCTTGCGATGTCCACGGGCGACGGTGACCACTGACCGTCAGGTGGCTCGTCTGCTCGTTTGTCGGCTATTAACATTTAAAATAATCGGTGCGGATCATTAGTTAGGAATAAACTAAGAAACTTGTACATCAGTGAAACTTGTATTCTTCAGAATAATTATAGTCTTCACAATAAAGTGTCACATCTATAATTATTTGAACCAGGACTGTAAATCTATTGTAGGTTGATTATAAGATTGCAGACTACTAAGACATAATTGCTATTTGATATTTACATATTTTATAAATGATGCTATTACTAAATGAAAGGATTGAAAATATCACTTAATTTGCTTTTAAAATGAGCGTTAATTAAAAAAAAAAAGCTTTCTTTTATTGACTTTTAAATTGTTAAAGCTAGTAGTATTGCTAATGGAGCGAATTCATTGCAATCTGGGTCAACAGGGCGAGCCATTATGCGAGGGCAAATTATGCGTTCAAGTTGGGGAAAAAATAACGACGGCGTATTTTATAAAATACTGCGTAATAAACTGGCCGCGTGGTTCAAAGGGCCGTTGCTTCAGTAAAAGGAGCACAGAATGCCTCCGACAAGTCGACCTGACGACCTGAGGAAGATAGAAAGTATCCGTTGGTTGCAAAAGACACTCCATTAGTGGCCCTGTAAAGGCTGTCCGGATCCCATCGCGTATCCAAGATGAATTATTTGTCAATTTAATCGATTTCTGTTTGTTTTTGTACTGAGTTGTTAACTTTTGGCCAATCGCGAACCAACACATAAAATTGGCACTTTATAATGGATTTTTTTTTGTAGTTTGAGCAGTCGTTGTCACATCAGGATCGTCTGAACAGTGGTAAGAAAAAACTAGACGATACAGACAATGGTCTTTGTTGAAACATAGTGTTCATAGTAGAGACTCGGCGGTGACGCAAGACAGGGCAGTCAGCAGTTCTGTCATGGCTAAACTAAGCATACGGCGGTCACGTGTTACTTATATACACTTAATGTGACTGCGTGTATAAATATTTATTTATTTATTTATGATATACATTATTTTTTAGGTAAGCACTACTAAGTTTGTCTCACTGCATCACATTTCCACTTTACGTATATAATACACTAGCGGTCCGGTACGTGCTTCGCTACGTATAAAGTGAAATATTGAAAAAAATTAATTGCAACATCAAATTCATTCACAAACCAATAATTATCGCTGACAATTTGCTTCAATCGAAGCACGTCCTAAATGAAATGACAGCACGAATGACATAACAACATGCTTTTACTGTCAACACTGAAAAAAGTTTGAATTTGACAGCACAATCCCCATCTGAAAAAGGTTCAATTTGACAGCACAATCCCCATTTACAAAATGATCCGCCATTTATTGAATTCATTTGTTACAAAAACTGTGATAAATGAAGAACCGCTCTACCGATTTTGTGCAAACTTCACATAAACCATCTACCAAATAGTCCGAACAAAGCCTAAACATTTGGTTTGGATAGGTGAGCCCGTTCTTGAGTTATAAAATTACAACGAAAAGTGGCATTGATTTTTATATGTATAGATTATTGCCTGTAATTATATTGCGTGTACAAGTTAAATAGATAAAATTTAAAAATAATGTTCAATTAAATAGGTCATTGACCAGCTTAGTGTTGGGATATGATTTTTATTTTTCATATGTATATGAGTACTTCCAAATAAATTTATATAAAAGATGAAATGTTACCACTTCACTTCAGAAAACTAACGCGTTACGTTGAGAATGGCGTCGTGGCTCGAAACAATTGTTTTTTATCTTTATTAGGCGTTTAATAAATTTCTTATTTGTTTCATTGTAATGTTTTAGACATTTTTTCCTAACAGATAATACAAAACAGATTAATTATCTTTCCTCTTGATACGGTCGTAGACAAACAGGCAGACAACCAATGGAACCAAATTAAATTTGTCTGAGCCTATATATTTATAACAATTGCCTATTTTATTAATATTTTCCATAAGAAATTTAATACAGATTCGCGGCGTTTACAATATTATTATTAGTACAGATCTTGTACTCGTGGAAAACTTAAATTAATTTATAAATTAATACACTTGTGTATAGGCGCCTGACACTTGCACCGTGGTGTTACAAATCAATTATCAATTTCGTTCTTACTTAACTTTTAAGAGATCTAAAATTCCGCTCTCGCTTGTTACACGGATCAAGACACACAACGGGAGGACACCGCTGATAAAATGATAATAAACAACCTTTGTATCCGTTAATCACTTGAGTAATTACAGAATATAATCAAGCACTTATGAATGTGTGTAACACAGCTGCGATCGGTAGCGGGCTGTTATCGGAACGTGACTTCGACCGCCAAATCTATGGCTTAGTACAGGACTCTCCTCGGAAATTAGCAGGCCTTCAGTGTACTCCAACAACCCGGAGCGTACGGATTAAAAGGTTACGTACCTACCAGGGTATTAGAAGTACATACTTATTTCACATTCTATCGACAGCGATCACTCATTGCTCATGCAAGTACCGACCGCATCCAGAGTTGCTCGACTCGGTCGATCTATACTATTGACTCGAGCGAGGGTGTGAGCACTTCAACGGATGTGATTTATTAATAGTTATTATTAAATATAATAGTTCTAAAATATTAACATAATAAAAGGTAATATTTTTGTCATTGGTTCGATAAATCGATAACCAAATAATTTGATTTCACGATTACTCTCGTCTCGACCTCTGAACGTGACGGTTCTTTTCAATGGTAAAAAAAGTAGTTACAACTCATACTTGTTTTGTGTAATATATATATATAATTTGCCTAAAAGTAATTTGATGTGCAGACGTGTGAGATATGCTACTTCTTTCCTTACTCTTAAGAATCAAATCAAATGTCAAGTCAATGCCTACTTAACTTCTAGTAAACCCAATATTTTCTTGTTTAATGTTGTATATAATGAGCTCTGAACTATTGCATATTGCATATCATTTGTTACATGAGAATTGAAGTGACAATAAAATCGGATGATAAAATGTTAATTACATAAAATAATCGATTTTGATTGAATGAAAAATTTATAGACTATAAAAAAAAACAATTTCATTCGACATAAAAGTACTTTATCGGCCGAGTACAACCCAATTTAAACATATTACTGTTATGCCCATCGTATTAATATGATGTTGTAGGGTGCGCTTATGTTAAAAGTTTTAGGTTCACGTTAGTTTCCAATATATCGAATTAAAATTTTAGCTACATCTCACCGACACACGAATCCTGCTTGTCACGTAGGCGCTACTGTTCAGCAGTGTTAAGCCATATAATCAGTTAGAACGTTGAGGTTAACGATACACTGTTATCGATAAATTACGTAAATGATTACTTTGTAAAAAACACTGATATACGATGCAATTCCAATTTAATTGACCACTTTTCTGATAGGTTACGACTCAATCATAACCTATAGACGAATTAATAAACACATATCTTATCACCTAACACCGTGAGGAAAGCTCCATACCTAAAGCTCTCCATGTTCTCAAACGTGTGTGAAATCTGCCATTCGGCACTTGGTCCATCGGCCCACCGTTATCGGGTCATCACCTTGACACCCCTCGCATCGTCGGAAGTGATCCGATCCAAATATATGATATGTATAAAAGCCATATGTAGCTTTAATAAATGCCACTAGCGCAAATATACTTTACAAAATATATTTTTCATTACAAGCTATACTAATTTTAAATTGCACGTAATATTTTGTAAGTGCTGAAATAAAAATTTCATTGAAAAATTGATATGCGTGGAAGATATTTTCCCGCGGTGGTTTATACGATATCAAATATCGCCTAAATCAGAATGGATCGTTCTATTAGAGTTTAAATGTCATTTATGGATAAAGGTCCTAAAGTAATCCATCACTGATATAATTAATTTAAGAGAAATCGATGGCTGAATGTTAAGGAAGGAAACGTACTAGCAGTGACAAAATTAATAAGAATGGACAGGCGAATTATCTATCAGAAATTTCAACTGATACTGCAGATTGAAGCCGGTGTTCACAAGTGTTCACGTGATTTTACAAAGACAACACTGGAACCAACTCCTCCATGAAATCGAAGTAGTGTTCAAATGGTATATACCAAAGATTTGACACAAGTGCCAGTCCTATGTGCAACGAGCGCCCAAATACATCTCCCCAAGAATTGCAGCCTCACTATGACGACGCGCCTCAGCAGTCAGCCACTTCACGGACAACACAGGAATTAAACTTTTAGATCACCCTCGTTACGAATACGTTTTGGTACCGTGTGACCATGTGTCTTTTTATTCTTTACAATAGTAAGTTATTTCACAATAACAGCTCTCCTTACTAGGTCGTCGCTTGCCACATTCGAGCAAAATCGTAGAGAATGAAACTTTTTTTTTTTAAATTCACAAAACTTTCCACCGCCCTGCACACGAGTTTAATCGGAGAAAGCTGGTCTGACAGTCAGTATTAAATTTCTTTTTGTTGGCTTAGTTAGTTACAACTTAGTTTCATTATTCGATGCAGCTTCAGCATTTTTTCATGTTACACTTTTTGTCGTAGTTTTTATCCGGGTTTAACGTCACCCAACGGTGACAGACGTGAAGCGTTTATTTGTAGAGCTCGACCAGACGGTATATTTCACGTGTGTATACACAGGCTGTTTGCTACACCAGAAACTACTGCTGAGGTTGTCAATGTGTGACTGTTTATTTATTGATACCATTATTTTTTCTTTCTGAGCAGGCATTTATTAATTTATTTATCTCAAATAAATAAAAGACTTACGCTCCCACGCTGGGATTTCCTGTTTCACGTACCGGATACACTCATACGTCCCGTCAGAAACAACCACGACTCAAGAATAATTTTTTTTTCTTTCACAAAATTATCTGCACTGAACGGGAACCGAACGTGGGACCCCTTGGCAGGCAACTTCTCTATTAACTGGACTAAAAAAGATTACAATATTTATATCCATACCGTACTAAAAAAATATACTGGTAAACTATAATTTAACATCTTTCCATTTCGTTATAACACGCCTTCAACTGAAGAGCCTGTCATTGGGTATCAAAGAACATACGTTGACCTAGTTCCTCGTCAGATGAGGTGCAATGGCCTTCAGATGTTCACAAGCATCTCGCTTCAATGCTGCTTTTGTAGCCTTGAAACTCTTGCGAAACCACTGGCTTTTACCATCTAGTTAAACTTTTTTTCATTATATTCTTCATTTTTAATTAACTTTGAATAGAAATAGTGAAGTGATTAATAATTATAAAGCATTACCAAGGTATGTGAAAAATAAAATCAGATATGTACGTGTTTTTTTAGTATTAAACCACCCCTTATATTTATCGTATCCTGGTTGCTGACAATGGCTTTATTAAATTGTAGGTATTTAAAACGAGAGATAATTGAACCCTTTTTTGGTATCGGTGGCTCAAAATTATATCTCCGATATGTTTAGTAAAACAGTCGCGATGAAAATGAGTGCCACAGAGACCAGTGACCAATTAGAGAACTGGTCATACAATTCAACTACCACGAGCCGGGGGGAAGTTTGTCTTATTCTCGGGGATGGATTTCCTTACACCTCATAATTGTTGCTTCACATTATATACGTATCATATTTCGTCTTTCCAGTGCTCCAAAATTGCCAACCACTGTTGACAGAGGACGTCTCGACGACAGTGGAAGCCAGCGCCGCGGGCCGCAGCTGCATCATATGTCCCGGGACCGTAGACACAAGTAACTTCAACGGGTATTCTGGAGTTGTCAAGTCAGGGTTGAGCCACTTAGCCATCCCTCGAGGATGGTCCTGGGGGGGGCCCGCGTCCCCCTATTGTCCTGTCTGGGCAGAATTAAAAATACCTGATTGACATAAACCGCCTTCAGCTAATAGAAAAATTACAGCCAGCCGTGCTCCGCCGGTGATCGCATTGTTTTATTGTATTTTTCGAATTTAAGCGACCATTTTGTTCGAACCATCATCGCCGCCATCTTGTTCAGCGTTGTAAGCGTAACGCTATTTTCGACTATTACTACAATCAAGTTATGTTTTTATGATAAATGGAATTTAAAATGAAGTTATCTAGCGTCCTTTTAAAATACTTTAATCTATAGTGATGGGCCATTAGTTATAGTTATCGATATATTTGTATATATTTATAATGTTATGAAATAATTATTTATTGGTGTAATTTTAAATTATCTCTCTGTATATAGCACGCGTGAGATTTTAACTGAGAGCCTTGTTTTATACTCCTGACTTTTCATCAATTCTGTGTTGGGAGATTTTCATGTTTAAAGATTTAGAAGGTACATCATGATACGTTACTAGATAACAACAATTGTTCTAGATGTTCGCATATCATTCAAGATACTTCATAGATTAACAATTATCTTATGAAAATCTCGTAATTATAATAAAAAAGCCGTTAAGTGCTGCCTCAAAATGTACAGCTTAGTCGGTGATGACGTTTAAATAGTCTTCGACGTCGCTTTTCTTCCACATTCCTTGCAATTTTTTTATCGTTAGTATAATTTAATAAAATGAAATTTAAAAAGATTTCTCCTTCACTAACATTGTTAACCTTTCCTACCTTGAAAAGTAGGTTAAGATTATAGGCCAAATATCCATAGGTCATGAATCGTCATTTTTGAACCTACCAAATCATAAAATAGTTCTTCCAACCACACCGCGCTGTTCTTTATCGACAGTCAGTCGATGTACAGACAAGATGAAATGCGATGATGAAAATATTTTAATTTAGTTTGTCGATTGTATAATGTTTCTGTGTGTACCTCATTATGTATATATATTATATATTTTTATTACACCGAAACAGTGTACCTGAAGCGGTTTTCCTTATTACTAAATGTAATAATTACGTGAGTTTTATTTTTTAATGTATATATAACACTTATTTGTTGGATCTTTCCTTTATTTGTGTATCTATAGCAACAATAATATTTTTAAAATCTGTTTTAATTTCCATCCACTAATATACGAGTTAAAATGTCCACCCGAACAACGTGATGGTAAATATTTATTGTGACCGCGAGTAATGATCACTTGATCACGTGCATTGTATATAAAGATCTACTAAATATTTTTGTAATATAAATAATTACATTCGATCTCGTATTTAAGTGAATATTTCCTATGAAAATTCCTTTGAGATGTGACTTATTTTACTGTTACAATCGTTGCTTGGAGTTAATTGTATGGCAGCCGGTTTGCATCTACGGCGAGACTGAGATGATTATATATAATTTGTTGATATAAAAATCGTAGTGGAGATGAACCAACAGTGAAGTTGATCCGTGAATTGCTTATATTCTTAATTTTTCATCGTGTTCTTTGTGATTTACATTTTGAATAGTCAACATAAATCGATCTCGAGGTAGATGCAAATCGATATCGTAAGTATCCATCGCGTAATCGATAGAAATTTATGAAAGAAATGTCACGTGTCGTTCTTGAAATTATACCAGTGAGGTTACGACCGGACCGACGGTGGCAGATGAGTCGCAGCGGACAAACAGATCCAGGGCTTCATTGAAGAATGTATATCACAGCTGGTTTTGTGATTCGACAGTCAGTTCTATTTGAAGATAGTAAAGGAGTACGTAGGTACCTGCTCCGAACTTTGCTCCTGCTTACTACAAACTTGTTCTGCGGCTCTGCAGGTGACGTCACCGGATACCACGAACATAGCATTCGACTTGCATCTGTTATCGATAAAGTTGTTATAGGTTACAGATTAACTAACATTGTCGATAGGAATGAGTCCATTCCAGCCATATATTTTTATAAAATATTCATATTAGTATTGCACTTTGTTCTTCATTGTACTTGGGGTCCAATTCTGGCACGATTGGACGTAAAGCGTGTGATACGATTTTTACGTTTTTTTTTGTATAAAATACTTATTTTTTCCTATTTGTTAAGTGTTAAAGTCAAACAAGTGGCTCTGCTGTTAGTCTGCAGTGTCGTCACAGAAAGTTTATTTACCGTTAGCACCTATAAAAATGCATGGTTTACAGCTATGCGACTTATTTCATGGGGATATTATGAGCGTCTATTTATAAATTATGTATATAACTACCGTTTACCATATAAAAAAGTGTTAAACTAAGTAACGTTTGTCATGTGTTGTTTGCAAGAGTTGGACCCGTAAGCGGTACACGTCGGGTTATTTAGCACGGCGATAATGTTAAACAATTCGTCGGAAAACATCGGCGATCTTCGGGAACGAGAAGCGCCAACGCGACCTCTTACAAACGTTGTTTTAAATGTACATCAATGAATTTATAACATTATAGTAATGCAACTGTACAGTATTTAAATTTCATTGATGATGTAAATTTATATAAATGTTTTTGTGTGTGTCGTGTTCCCAACAGCCACTGTAATCTGACGTGATCTACACAAATGTGTAGTCAGTGTTGCCAGGTGACACGGTTTGCGCGAAACATTTCGTTTTTCACGATTTTAACACGGTGACAAGGTTTCACTTTTCACGTAATTTTTTAACGTTTTTCACTTCTTCCTGGATGTTTGCATTTTGGTTGTCAATATTTAACAATGTATATAATTTAGTTATATACAGGTTATAAAGATTATTGCGTCCGCAATAACATATTGTCTGAACAAGTTAATTTTTTTTTATTACTTTTGTAGCTGCCCCGATTTGAAACCCAACTCCAGATTATGTTATTCTCGTGTCTACAAATTGGGCACACTCGACCGGACAGTGATGGTAGTCGAGCTCATGTCGATCATAAATATCTGGCCATCTAGACCTACAGTAGAGACGGGCCGTAGGATGCTGTTGGGACTCAAATCCATAACGAGGCAACATTGAGTTGTGTTTCCATATAATTGTTCATTATTGACGCCGTGCTACGTAAACACGTGGTTGGCTGTTGTGCTCTGCCGTTGAATGGAGTCTATAACGACTAAGTTTGTTTATTTGTATTAATATGTAATTGGATGAACTGATAACAAACATATCCTGTTTCGGTGACCTCGGCCATTAGATAATTTCTGACCATTTCCAATAGCTTTTTAATGGTAACCTATTAATTGAGAATTGATCTAACAACTAATGTTTCGGTCGAAAGGGGACGTAC
>DWPT01007135.1:0-10993 GCA_018251895.1 Agathymus mariae mariae | reverse complement strand
ATATTTATACAATAACTACTAAAAGGTCTAAGTACCAGTAAATATCATTATTGTATTTGTACACATATTACAACCGGCTATATATTTTACATAAAACAATAACTGTTTAAAACAATAATAACATTACTTTATTTATGTGTATGTATAAACAATCATTAATTAATATGTATAAACAACACCTTACATTAATCTACTTTAAAAACATGTTGTTTTTAAACAACATGTTTTTAAAGTAGATTAATGACTAATGTGTCACCTACCTTAGTAACAATATTACTTTGTACACGAACTAATTCTATCTACATTTTTATTTTTAGACTACCTTATTTAACTTCGCAAAATAATCATACTTGTTTGCACTGTTTTTGATGTTTTATTAGATCACTGTAACTACCGTCGTATTACTATGTAAACCGAATAGGCGATTCGGTTTAATTTTATACCAATTGTTTTGTAAAATTTTCTCTGTAAGTGATTTAAATGTAATTCTTTTGAGAAAATAAATGTCTCTAACCGTATTATCGTTATGTGTTTGCTTGTTAACTACTGCAATTGTAACTATACTAATTGTATCAATTGCACTATCAACGGACCGATAAACCAAGGAGTCTAGACCCGAAAAAGTTGATTTTTTGTATCCAAGTAAACCTTAACACTTAAAACGCTATTACCTCTTGCCACTATAAAGCCTATTCTGGACATAACCCGAAACCACTACATTCATTTTTTTTTTATTTCGATTTAACACCCGTATTCTTATTGATGGATGTTGCAAAATATTAAACATATATAGCTTTGTCACATTTAATCAGCTAGGTTGTATTATCGCATTTACTAATATTGTAAATTATTCATAGTATGTGATTTTAAGATTTTTTTCAATATACAACTTAGTTATTGTACAAAAAGTTGGACAACAACTTTAAAATCCTAATTTTTCCCGTAATTGCTTAATAATCAAATATTATTATATAAACTATGTTCGAATATTTCACAAAAGCAGACTGAGGTTGTTCAATAAATTGGAACGTGGAGATCGGGATACAATCACGACTAATGTTGTCGGTCAATTGTTTTTTGTTGGTAACAACATTCACATGTTTCGCACTTCGTATCCTACATCATCATCATCCCAAAGATACCTCGCTGTTTGGATTCTACCTGTCCTTAATAGGTTGCACAACTTGAAGAACGTTACGAGGAACTTTTAGGTATAAAGTTTTCCTTACAATGTTACCTTCCGAATCACGTTGAACACGCCGGTTCTCGTCCGTCACCGGAACTGGTCCATATTAACTGTGCAAACTTATTGAAGCTGTGTAACTGGTTAATTAAACATAACACGTAACTTTAATTGTCTAATTACAAACAACATATGACAAGTAATTTCAATCAGGAAATTAGATACCATACTAAGTTTAATTAAGCGGGTTTTACCCTGTACTACCCTGTTCGTTTTTATTTCGAAGGCGGTCGCCTCCTTGAGTTATCTTTTCGGAGTTATCTCAGAATATTACTATTTAAGTTCTTAAAATACTACTATTTATTTCAGATAATAAAATAAATTAGGTTTTCACTTTTTACCATACAAAGACATGGTATTCTGATTAAGCTACAGTTATAAGGCGTGTGAGACGTTTTTTTTACCATTGCGTAATTGACCATCATAGTAGATTGAATCAAGTAAATATAGCATAAATAGCTTTTGAGATAGCAGTAAGCTCACTTAACATCGATTGTGATCACTCGCTTATCACAAATCAACTAGTAGTTTTGTAACTTGTTTTTAGTTGCAGTGCTAAACACGCAGTTAGCAAACAAGTTTACCGTTTCTTTCTTGGCCGCCAAGTCGTTGCTTTGGAGATGTATGTACATGATAATAACTTACCACCGTGTATAATATAGGCTTCGGTTCGGTAAAATTTTGGCGTATTAATTCATATCGTAAGTATCCGCAGCAAAATAATATGTATGAAATACCTGATAATACTTATTTAAAATCATATGTTTGTCTTAATAAATATATATGTGTGCAGTTTATTGAAGTGCCGTATATCCATTATGTTGTATATTTATCGTTATCACAAACATAATTATCAGTCTCATATATTCAGTCTCATATGTATTGTATGGAAGGTGTATTGGCGGCTCACGAATAATACAATATGTGAACGAACTCACTCGAAGGGGACGCGCTGATAATACATTCATGGTAGTCCACTTATTTTATATTCATACCATGACATATTCATTAACCGCACTTCATGTCCGTCGTCACATCCGTGTTTTATTAAAAGTTTTAAGGGCTGAAAAAACTTTTTATAACTTTTCATAATATTTTAATCAAAATCAACATTAAACCATGAAGAGTCCAATTTAGTGTCGAGAGAGAATATTAATGTATCAATTAGATTTTGACGAATCCTGAACTAACTAGGATTTCTATGTATAAGTCGACGGTTTCCTATGTGTATCCTATGACGGTGTGTAGCAAATATTAGTCACAGTTCATTACAATGTACATATAATCCTATTTTCTGTAGATTAGATTTCCAAAATGAAACATTTAATACTATCACTTCAGTAATAATAATAAAATAATATTTGTCGAGCATTGCTAGCAATGGACCTAACTAAATTGTAATAATATTGTTGAGAAATAACGCTTAAAATTAATGATATATGAGTACTTGTACCTTGGTCAGGATAAAACGAAGCGACAACCATGACATATGTCGATCTGAAAATTATTAATCTACCAATAATTTAGAGTTCAATTTTTGTTTCATTTAAACGTGTACCGATAAGAACACAACTAAATCATAAACACCCTTTTCCAGCGTGATTCCAAGTTAATTCGCGGAAATCGTTTTCCGTGTTTGTTTCCGCCACGGAATTATGGCCTGTGTAATGAACTTCCATTCGAAGTATTTTCATTGTGCTGCGTGTTCCGCGCTCTTCAAGATTTCCAAAATATATTTTATAACACACTTGCATTTTGCAGACATTACTGGTGTGTCGGTGTGGGTGTCGTTGTGTACATATACAATATCGCAAGCAAGTAATAGGTGGTTGGATTTTGGACCCAGTCAAATTAAATTGAATTATACGAGTAATTAAATGACAACATTAAAATCTTTACATAAATAAAAAAACAAGTACAAGTTTATGTATACATAAATTTAAAATCGAAACCAATAACTCGGGTGACTAACATCTACCCATATTACATACTTCCGACTTTGTACAAAATCATTTATAAATAGAGCGCGTAAAATAATTATATTGTACCATTGAGAAAGCAATAAGACATTATATCGTCACGTCTGAGAGTGTTATTCGCGTATACTGTAATATATTATTGTACCTCCTCGGGGAACATCTCGTTGCTCTTGTTAATTTGTCGATTGGATTCAGGAGTACTAGATTGCTTGTAATATTGAAGACATTATTATACGAGACATAAAACTTTTAGTGCTATTGAAGATTGGTTGATATTGGCTCCAAAACTCTTGCATATAAACATATTTGATTTGACGAGACGATGTTCACAGTCATGATTAGTTCCAATGGACCCTGTATTCAAATTAGCACCATACCCATTCGTTGCAAGGAATCATTCATAAACAAAAATGTTGCAGAACAAAGTTTTCCAGGCCAGCCATTCTGTCAATAAACAAAAGATGCAATTAGGTAATGATAAATTTTAATCACACTGGTAAATGAACAACTTTTACTGTATTGCCCTGGAAAATCGTTATTATTGAGTTTGTAAATCACGGAACGTCATTTGAATTATGAATATTGTAAGATTATTGATATTGCAAGGTTTCTTGGTGTGACCTTACCGAGAAGACAAATATAACGGTAACCACCCTCCTCCAAAACAAATTCATAACGTAATCTTTAGTAAATCAACGTGCCAAATTTCATTAGAACAGGTTAACGGGGTTAATATATTATTTTCCGAGTATTCCAAAGCTTGTATACGCAATATAGAGTATAATATTATGCACATTTTTATAACCCAATTTTTTTTACATAACCTAAAAACACTATTTTATTGTTAGTGACGGCATGAAAAATTGTTCAAATCCTGTTCTATTCCTACAAAGCCTTAATTATTTCGTAAACGCATTCTTCGTTGGCACTACCGCATGTCAGACTTAAGAGTAATTAGGTATTTTAATTATGCACATGCAAGGAAGCCTTTAGCTCGCGGGAGAATCCCAATTTTATTGTGTAACCGCATATTTTGAGGGTGGTATTTACTTGTTAAAAAATTACATTCATACTTTCTTAACAACTCTCGTTCAATACATATACTGCTATCCTGATAAAAAATTCGAGATCTCATGAATAAAATATATATATATATTTATGCAAATACAATACAATAACAATTCCATCGAACAGGTAATCAATTTTAGACATTTTTAAGTGTATTGTTCTTACGAGGACATAAACGGAACTATTAGATATTGAGGATTCGATAATCATTTAATAATATAATCAGCCTTAAAACTCAAACTACTCAAAATGAATACAGACTATAGATAAAAAATCAAACTATGTAAAAACCTAAGTTTTTTAGTTTTCACAAGAAACAGATAACATAATATTCCTTTAATAATATGATATTTAAACCATTTGATTTAATTCCTAAATTCATATTTTTAAAGCTGAATTTGAATGACTGTAAATTGGAAATTGAAATTCTGATAAGAGGTTGGCATATTAAATAAAACGTTATAGTTATTGAAACTGAACCATTCAAAACTTATTCAAATGCGATTCGAACCCAACCTACAAGATTGACCTATTTCATAAATATTCCAAGCGAAATTACAGCTTCATTTTATTCATCATCCAATAAAAACCGTTTCAGGTTTTACACAAAAATCTAACTGGATTATCTATATTTTATCTCAAGATTCGAGTATCCGGAAAGGTACATTAGCGAAAAATAGGCGCAAAATACTAAGGTGATAGATGAAATGACCACACTTTAAGATATACCGGACACGCCGCTGTCTGTCCCCGGAACAAGGGTGGACATTCGTCAAGGTCTGGCGTGACATTCAAAGAATATTTAATCGCGTAGTTTCGGAATTCCACTATTATCTTGACTATGTTATCTATAATGTATTTATGTGACGAAATTTAATACAATATCTTCAATAGTAAAATCAATGTTCTCGATAACTATGAATATAAAATATTTGCCGCTATTTCTTCTAAAATTACTTCAAAGGACTTGCAGCATCTATGGTGTAGTTTGACTATTGGAATTTTTTTACACAAATCTGCTACGAATTATATAATCGCAACAACATTTCGACATGATTTCGTTACGTGTTCAGACCGTTTACGTAAGGAACTTTAAAGCATATTATGGTATCGATGAATTTATAAATGACAAGGATGCCTGGAAATAACAGTGCCGCATTTGAAGATATACTGAAAAAATGTTTTTTACCGTTTGTTCTACCCGATATTAAAACACCTTGTAGAAAAACAAGACGTGCGTAAGTGCATTTACAACATATCTAAATAGTTTTTAATTTAAAATAGACTCGAGTCCATTCTTAATATCTTGTTTAAAAAAGTTGTTAGGGGCAAATGATTTCAATATAATGAACGCACAAAAATACATAAATTGTACAGTCCGGTCGTTAGTGCACTGACTGCCCGCTAGGTCAAAGCTCTTCTGTTCGATTCTTGATCAGAGAGAAGAATTCTACTTTTTGTTATAGTTTTCTTCTGAGGATTTTGATAAGTTTTATGTAGTCACATCTGCCATTCATCTTATTGGTAACCTTAATGTAGGACTACATATTTGTTTAAACAAGAGAAAGTTGAAATTAAAACGGACAAACTGAAACTTTCATAGCTGTAAACGATTCATTATAAATATTATATAATATTAACTGTTATCTTGTGCTCGATTCAAAATGTTATCATAAAAGCACTACAGAGCGATCAAAAGGATACCACAGGGGCAAAGTTGTACCCAACTATAACGCGTCTGCTGCGATACTCTACGTTTTTTAGTGAAATGTAGTCAGAGATCTTGTCATTCGATCACAAAGTATGGTGTCTATACTAAAGACGATTCGATGCTAAGGACATGTGTAAGAAATGAACAAACATATCAATTACACGCCGCCAGGCAGCACCACAAGAAAATAATTGGATTCGTACTCAAGCGCCTCGGGGGACGATCACCAGTATTGTCTAACATTTCTTGGTTTCGCTCTGATACGGATAACTACGATTTTTAAAATTACACCGCAAGTAAATTACGTAACGCGATTTGAGAGGATAACAATAGGTACCCACTGGTAGGAATCATGTTTATTTATTTATAAATATACCCACAAAATAACACGCATACATTACGTTAGATAATTGTGGTAAATACAATGTAGTTATCAATGCTTTAATTAGTATTAAAATATAGGAGTATTATATTAACTATACCGGTCTCATTGGTTTGCGTAGGATAAAATCATATCGCGTCACCCTCCTGTATATTAGCAGTGGGCATATAAGATACGAGTATACTGCACCCGTGGTAGTAAGACAAATCAGTAGGTTAAGCGGTGACAATATCTTGAATAAAGTTTTGTTTAAAGTACTACATATAATTTATTTGGTTATAGAAATAAAATATTTATTTATTCATTATCCTTAAAAATATATTTTTTTTTACAGTAGACTTCATTTTAATAAGAAAAAACAAACAAAATCTTCTTTATTATACACCAAAACAGTGTATGGAAACATGGAGATATAATATTTCGAGTACAAGGGGCGGTTTTATCACTTTCAAAGAACGTTATTTTAGTGAAGTTTTTTTATGAGATTTTAATCAGTGAAACTTTATTTGTTTTTTTTTTTATTCTTTCTGTTTTAGTTTTCTAATACATGATAAAAAAATATTTTTAAAATGATATCGTTTATAAGAAAGTGAGATGGTATGGGATGTATATATAGCGTGGAACCCATCTAATAAAAAATTAAATCAAATTTTGTTATAACTTGCCTCGTTAAATTAAGTTAAGTAATCATCTACTTTTAGTATCATCATTTATTCAAAATAAATACGTAATAACCCTTATAATATAATATAAGATTCCACCTTTTTCGTAACCTAATTTAACCTAGAGTCCAATTATCGTGTCTCTTCACTGAAATTGTATAATTAATCCGTCTTTCATTTTCGAGTCTTAATCAGAATGTTTAACGAGAAATCACGCGAGCTATTCAATTAAAACTACAGCGGCAAGTTACAAAACTAAACCAAAATCTTTGTCGTGTGCGCGCTCATTCGAAAATGCGGAAACTTCGCCTAACTTAAACTCCCGGTTAACTAGCGAGAAGGAATCTACAACTAACTTCATTACGGTACTCTTCTTTATTTATAGGTATACTATTATTCAGATGACTTTTTGTATAAAATGCGGATACTTCGCCTAACTTAAACTCTTCATCAATTAGCGAGAAGGAATCTACGACTAACATTATTACGGTACCCTTCCATAGCTATAGGTGTACATACTAGGATCCAGACGAGTTTTGTTTTAAACGCAGAAACTTCGCCTACCTTAAACTCTCCTTCAACACGCGAGACGGAATCTACAACTAACTTCATTACGGTACCCCTCCTTAACTATAGGTATATTTTATACCGACGACATTTTGCATAAAAGTAAGCATTATTGCAAAATGCTTACATATCCATGTAAATTTTTTATTGTCCATAACATTTGTCAATGACCTATCTTTACATATTATATGTATATACAAAATGCCTAAATGATTAAATAATTTTAATTTGAATTACACTTTTAATAACACATTCATGCATTTTTATGTAATTTACGTAACTTTTTACATGATTATATAAAAAGTTACAGTATGTTTCGAATATTTAGCTGACTAGAAGTAAACTTATGATTGTGTTATATATACGTGTCTAGTGCTATTTTTTATATCATCGTACATTAAATATGTTTTGTAGACTGCTTTCCCCCGCTTTTTCTCCATAGCAAAACACCTTGCAATATGCTCCTAATGTAGTTGATAGTATCAGGCGTTACTTTGCAGAAATTCATTGTTATTAAATTATTATTAATTTACTTTGCAACAAGCTGCAAGCACAATGTATGATGGTATACTTCTACACGTGCATAGAACCTCCCTCCCTCCCACAAAGGAAAACATGCAGTTATGATAAATAAAAGTATATACCAACATACATATGTATGTATACAACATACATAACTATTAAAATTATTATAAAAACACAACATGTAACAATCGTCAACAAAATGATATCATTATTCTTATTATTTTTCATTACTATACGTTACGTTACTATACGTTAAATACTAAATGATTGATTAAACGTCGAATTTCACAAACATATTAGAAGCTCCTCAGATTAAATTAAATACTTTATATTCTATTTTAATCCACTGTCAGTATTGCTTCTCAGAAATTTAACTCAACGGCCTCGGAAAGTTGTTAGTAGGGAGCTACACGTCCACCCACGTGTATAGTTTAAAAGTAAAAAACAAACACAAACAGTTAACAGTACAAATTGCTAAGCTAACCAAAATCTTTGTCCAGATAAACGACTCAAGACTCATACTTCGCTCACACCGTTGAAATTTTCCCCAAAGTACCAAAATTTAAAAATACCTATATACAAAATTTCACTATATTTATGCCAAAACTTCAATATAACAAATACGAAAATATTTATTACTTAAGTAACATTTTTCTTACAAGATTTAAAAAGTACAAACATAAATTTTACTAAATTACTAATATGTATCTAAAGGAAAAAAATATAGTTATTTTATTTAATCTCTTGTTTTCGTAACTCGTTCAACACACGTCAATGAAGCAGTAGGATTTAACTCAACGACAACAATAATTTTAAATCTCCATAATACCAAATTTTATCAACTTTCAAACTTAATACCCATTCATAAAAGTCGTGCGACGCGCTTTCCTGACATGGTTAAGTCCAACTGAAATTACGACGGCCACGCAGCCAAACGAACTGAAAATATTATGGCCACAGAGTAATGCTCGTCTTAAATTGAAGCTCCTGTGATTCAAATACTTTAGGATGATTCTAAGACCTGCGAAACATAGCTTTACTTTGTAAAAATTCTTATACAAATATAAAAGTTTTTTTACAAATTCACATTAAAACATGTCATATTCAATTTCCTCTTCAATGTCTGCCAAATTGATAATCTGTTGAATGTCTTTCTAACTCTTCTTTATAGTAGGTGAATAATTACGATTTATTATTAAGTCCATAAAGATTATAATGAAATGCAATCAAATACAATTTAAAATGTACAATTTGAGATCTCGAGATAATGGTATTAATTTCCAAAGTGAATAAGTAATCCTATGAATTACATTGTAAATAATGATTTTTAGTAAATTAGTATTAATTTACTTAGCAACAGTCCGCAAGCATTGTTTTCCTTTGTGGAAGGGAGGTTCTATGCATGTATAGAATTATATACCATGACACATTGTGCTTTCTAATTGTTGCAAAGTAAACTAATACTCATTTAATAACAATTAATTTCCGCAAAGTATTGGCCTGATACTATCAATGATTTCTAGATAAAAATAGTAACACACCCTCGATACGCTTCATAAACCCTACGCCTTACCTTTACGTTTAAAAATACCACCCGCATTCTTTTAGAAACTTTTTTTTAATCATAAGATATTGATAACGTTTCTAAAAATTAGAAACATCAATTATTATACTGCAAGATGATAACTGTAAAAATAGTGGGGGTAACCTACAAACGGGTATATCAGGCCGTCTTCGTTAGACCTTGGTGACCGTAACTGTGTCGGTTTTGATATTTGTAGTGTTTAGTGTATATGTTACTGTAATTATTTTGAAGCAGTCAATATTTTTTTTACTACTGTCTTACAAGAACGTCCATACTGTTATATTCTATTCCGTGGAATGGAATGAGATCCCTTTCTTGGGGTGTCATATACTCGTGGATTATGAGCAATAATACAAGTTGTTTAGTGTTTAGTGGTGTTAGTGTAATACACATTTGGACAGATAAGTAAATAAAAATTCCAAAATAATGTTTTGACCTCTATATCGCTAATAAAGCTTCCCTATACTAAAATTAAAACAAAAATTCCGTAGAGATTTGGCCCCTATGATGTTTATTAATAGTGTATGTATACAAATAGTATACACACCTTATGATAATACTAACTTTAAACTTGCTATGCGTAATCTTCAGTTAAATTATCTGGAGTTAAGAGTTTGAAAATATTAAAACTTTGAAAAAAACTAAACTAATGCACTTCACTGGAGGTTTTTGCCGTTGAATTTCCTCCATATTTCATATCGCAGCACAATATTTTCTCAGTTGTTTTAATTTCCTCGCAGGTTATCGCTAATATTCTCGGCATTTCCACTAATTGGTCCTTCACGGTTTGATTTGACCGGAAGCTAAATCCCTCGACAAACATCCAACATTGTTTTATTTTCTTTCAATAATACATTTCTAAGTTTTTGTAAAGGAAGCCTATAACCTTTTTTGAAGAGACAAATACGTAGATTGTCTCATTTTAAAATCGGTTAAGCTCCTATTAGACTTGCATGCAGTAAGGTACAGTATACACAATATACTCGTATATACTACTACTACTACTGATTTTATGAGCCCCTTTATTTTACTTAATGTAATTATGAAAATTATTAAAAGGTTTTTAACTGCCTAATTTATCTAACTCAAAAGTCGCCTTTAGAAAATTCGTCTATTTATGTCAAAGCCTGTGACTGTGTTATCCAATAACAAGTAAGTACGAAATTTCAGTTCAAATTTTTTCTGTTTATATAGTATACTAGCTGTGCCCGCGACTTCGTCCGCGTGAATTTTATAATAATTTTTAGAATTAGAATAGGAACAAACAGACA